>OZ022238.1:20765231-21080231 GCA_963978895.1 Erpobdella octoculata | reverse complement strand
TAAAAAAAACAAACTGATACTAATAAAAAGGACTTATAGCAGAAGATTTACTGAACATGGTCTTATTGAAACTTATTTGAAAGCAATTGCAGATGAATTTGGCTTCAAATTTCACCTTTTTGGAGATAACCCTCAACCGTCATTTAACGATACATTGGTTATGTTTGGATTAGCTTCCATCATAGTAGCTCCTCACGGAGCGGGGCTATCAAATTTGCTGTTTTCAAATCCTGGAACACTCGTCATTGAAGGAATTTGTAATTTTCCACATGTCAATATGTGTTACCAAAGACTTGCTCATGTTCTTGGTCTTAGGTGGCATGGTATTATGTCAAAATGGGGATGTGAAGGAGTGATACACATACCAGCTAAAATGTTTGATGACTTGATAAGAGAATACCTTAAAGCTTTACCAATCAAAAACGTTGAACAGTGACTGTTAAAACACATTCAGTTTAGTTACACATTTTTGTTTTTAAAATATGATCCAGAATTTGTTTTGCGTTTATTTTATTATTCCAATTAGAATGATAAGTAAATGTAATCACTAAGCTTGGCTATTTCTGTATTTAACAAACAAATAGTATAATTGAATGGGAACACTCTTTCTTGCTTGCTCTTCCGTTCCCGCTTGCTCTTCCGCTTTCGCTTGCTCTCCCGCTCCTAGTCACTCTCCCGCTCCTAGTCACTCTCCCGCTCCCGGTCGCTCTCCCACTCCCGGTCGCTCTCCCTATTTATTGAAAAGATGCAATTAGGTCCTTTATATTATATATATATATATATATATATATATATATATGTATACATATTGCGTTTTTTGTATAACTAGGCAGTAGATTTTCTTTTATACATGGTCTGATGAATATAACTGCCCAATTTTTATTGATTATTTTCTTAACGTAAGACTCCAAATTGCGAATAACCATTTTGTATTTTGAATAAAATTCTTTATTTATTTTTTAAACGGGTTTACTGTACAGTTTCGGCTCGAAAGCCATCATCAGAGCCTTTTAAATAGAAAATAATGAAAATAATCTAAACGGACAAATGTAAAAGTTGAACTGAAATTGGGATAATTTCGTACATAACGTCAAATCAACAGGATTACTTTTGGACCCAAACACAAAAATACTCTCATTCAACAACGACTCCACACGATTGAAGATTCTGGAAGCGTTGTTCATCCAAAATAAACGCCATACAATTAACTCCAGAATGATGCCTCCATACATGCTCTGCAGCTTTTCTGGCGTACAGATAACCATACTCGTCGTTCCACCTCATACGAACGTGTTCCTTACCATAATAACCAGCTTATCAGCCGATCCTCTGGTGGCGCGGTGCGTCGCTCAATTTTCGATCGTCGCACTAACTACTTGGGGACTCTGGAAGGCGGCAAGATACTCTCCTCCTCTAACTAAAGATGCGACGATCCAAAATCTATCATTTCTCCACGTAATTCAACCTACGTAGACGCCGTTCCATTGACATCCGTCAACGCTTCCGGTTGCAGAAGCGGTGTCGGTAATATCAACTCTCACTCCGGCGTACCATTTCACCGTAACGATCGTATTCTCTACCCATCAATCATTGCTTTGTCGACGCTGCGTCCGGACTTCGATTTCGTGGTGATGTTTCCCCGGACATGCATTTCACTGAATCAAACGCAGATTCTTCGTCCGACGGTTCCACAGTCGCGGCCGTCTCTCTGCCGCAGCAGTCTATGTTCTCGGCCCTTGATCATAGCAGTCAGTTCACTGATCAATACGTTCCTGACTCGCCACGTCACTCGGGCTCCGATTGCCGTCTCATTAGTCGCGCGATGCACCAGGAGGCAGCGAGAATCAATCAATCAATCAATCAATCAATCAAACAAACAAACTGAATTTATATAGCGCTATTTCCGTGGTGTTCAATAGCGCTCGGTCATGAACTTATTAAACAGATGCGTTTTAAGTCCACGACGGAAAGCTGTGAGAGAAGTAGAGTTAGTAAAAGAAGAAGGAAGAGAGTTCCAGAGATAGGGACCAGAGTAGGAGAAAGAATACAACATAACTTTCCGCAGACGAAAGAGAATAGCCGCATTTTATTCAGTTTTATATTTTTATATTCTTTTATGCTTTTATACTCTCGTGACCCGTTCATTCCGGTTTTATATTTTTAATCTTTCGTGTTGGCCATCGTTTCGCCGCCACAATGTACACAACTACTTCTCGGCTTGCCTTGTTTGTCGTTTTGCTGGTAGCTCTGCCGTTTTCGAAGTCGATTTCTAGTAAGTTTACAAGCTTTCTAAAACCGATTGTCATTCCATATCAAACATTAAACAATATCTAACTCAATTTCACTCCACTTCACGTTTCCTGTTTTTACAGTAGTTTTCCTGCTCTTTATATAACATGTACCTCAGTTTAATTTTATCTCACATTATTTTATCTCCGCTTGGTTTTATCACAACTATATCGGTTTGAATTATATTTGTTTTCTAATCGTCTAGTTTTAAGTAAAAATGTTTCGACATTATCGCAATTTCAGTTCGACTTTTACATTCGTCCGTTTTTTAATATTTTCATTATTTTCTATTTAAAGGGCTCTGATGATGGTTTTCAAGCCGAAACTGTACAGTAAACTCGTTTCAAAAATAAATAAAGAATTTTATTCAAAATACAAAATGGTTATTCGCAATTTGGAGTCTTACGTTAAGAAAATAATCAATAAAAATTGGGCAGTTATATTCATCAGACCATGTATAAAAGAAAATCTACTGCCTAGTTATACAAAAAACGCAATATGTATACATACATATATATATATATATATATATATATATATATATATATATATATATATATATATATTAATATATATATATATATATATATATATATATATATATATATATATATAAATATATATATATATATATATATATATATATATATATATATATATATATATATATAGCCGAAACTTGCAAGATAAAAAGTAATAAAGATTTGTATACTCGGGCGTTCTTTGAACAACTTCGTGGGCGAATTAAATTACGTAAACAATCTCATATAATAGAAAAATTTTTGCAACAAAACTTGGTCTATAAAATTTAACCGTGCCTATATCGATGAAAACTTAACAACTAATTATTTGAATAATATATATATACATATATATATTAATAATGTAAGATGGCATAAGATTTTCTATAAGACAAGCTCGATTAAAAATGAGTTTTCATTTAACAGCTATGAGTTTTATAGTTACTTTCTCGATATTTGGGAACAACGTTTTTTGTCTATTGCAACACGTATTAAAACAAATATTAACATTTAAAACCTTCTTTATTTCAGACTTACTGGCCGTTTTGTGCAAAAGGAGGCAAAAGATAAGAAAACATGTAATAACTTAATATACAAACGAACTAATATTTTTATGGAATTATCTTAATAGAAGGATATTAATAAAAATAATCAAATTTAGACACTGTAATTAGATTAACATACATAAAAAAGCTGGAGTTATGAGGATAAAAAAAGTGTAATTAAAAACGTTTCATTAAAGGATAAAATAATAATAACAGTAATAATAATAATAATAATAATAATAATAATAATAATAATAATAATAATAATAATAACAACAACAATAATAATAATAATAATAATAATAATAATATTAATAATAATAATAATAATAATAATAATAATAATAATAATAATAATAATAATAATAATAATAATAATAAGAATAAGAATAATAATAATAATAATAATAATAATAATAATAATAATAATAATAATAATAATAATAATAATAATAATAATAATAATAATAATAATAATAATAATAATAATAATAATAATAATAATAATAATAATAATAATAATAATAATAATAATAATAATAATAATAATAATAATAATAATAATAATAATAATAATAATAATAAGAACGGCTACCGTCCTTTTACCTCTTCATCCAGATCAGATAATTTTAATGTCAATTTTTGCACATTAACCGATTATACGATGCCAGGAACAGCGGTCGAAGAAAAGTTTGAGTTTATCAACATATTAGTTTATAATAGGATCCATGTTCGAGCATTGGTAGATAGCGGTGCAAACATTAACTGTATTCGGGAGGATCTTTTAGGAATGATCAACCATCTTCCATTCAACACCGGCAAATTCTACGGTCCTGACATTAAAACTCCTCCTGAGTTATTAAAAATAATTAATTTAAATGTGAGACCTCCCGAGTCAGATAAGGAAATAACGGTTAGTATTGCGCCGCTATCGAAGAAGCATATGCTATTAAGCCATACTTAAGGTATGAAGCGCTTATTACCCGCAGGACTGCCAAACTCCTTCAATGTCTGCGGTCATGCGAGTTGGTAGTGACCGAAACGGTAGAAGACACCGGCAGTGTCATAGTAATGGGATTAATTGCGCTTTGAATAGCAGAGAAGGAGCGTTTTTGGATACGGAAAATCCGATTCAAATACAGACTCGACTGTGGTGCCTTTTTCCCTAACGGATGGTGACGACATTGAAGTGGATAATACACAAGAGTCAATTTCGGACTATGGGAAAGTTTCCGAGGCGAATCTTTTGCTGAAGAACAACGCTCATGCAAGTCGTTGGTGGAATTTTGGAAATGGGGTCATTCCAACAAAATAAGTTTTTTTTTATTAAGAATAACTTATTGTACCATCGCGAAAATTTGTGGGGCCACACTATGCATCAGTTCTGTCTTCCTTTATCTCGAGTTACCACAATTCTTAGAACAGCCCATAATCTGGCTTGTGCAGGTCATTTAGCCACTAAGTCTACCTGCCAGCAAATCCGGTTGAACTTTTTTTTCTAGTATGGAAAATCAGGTTAGACAGTACATCGAGTCTTGCAATATATGTAAAAAAGCACCAATTAGTACTAAAGACCGAGTCCCAATTAGCCCGATACCCCGCGGAGACGAACGTCCCTTCTCCCACCTTATCCACCTTATGATAAATTGTATTAGCCCATTGTTAGCCATTAAAGAAGATACTGCAAGTAAACTTTTATATAACTATGCACCAGTGATTGTGGATAAATTTTCTCGGTGGCCTGCTGCTTATCCGTTAAGGTCCTTAACTGCCAAAGCCGTCTGTGATGTATTGCTGCAATTTTTCATGACCTTCTCTATCCCTAATGTAATCAGTAGCAATAGAGGTACCAATTTTACGAGCCAGTTCACGCGAGAATGTTAAAGTCATCTAGGTTGCTCACCCCGATTTAACACTCCAGGACATCCAGAAGCCACCGGACCATATATATAGAATAAGTATATCGGAGATGAGCAGGTTTTGAGATGCCAAGATGGCCTCTGAAAAACGATTTAGAGTCTTTTTGTTTCCATGCATATTCATTATTTGTATTAATCTATTTTTGGTACAACAGCGGAGACTAAACTCCGGTTTTTAAGAAACAGAAACGTCGATTTCTTGTAGCTAAAAGTAGTTGGTATGAGCTTTATTTTAATTTAACGCCATATCCGACATAAAAAATATACAACTCTAATTAACCGATAACAAAGGCGACGTTAAATAAACATAAATAGACCATCGAACTAGAGACTACGCAAATAAAATTCCATGTCAACTGAAGTTTTATACAAAAAATTTGTTAATTTTTATTAAGTTAAAAATTTATTTTGTACATAAAAACTTTTTTTTGTTTATATTAAAAAATATTTGATTAAGTTACTATACGGTTGTAACTCGTTGTTCTTCGTTTTGGATCTCTGGTCTACTAGGCTGCCTAGCTAAAAGCCTTCGTAAACGACAGGCGGGTCGATATACTTATTCTATATATATGCACCGGACTGGTAGAGCGTTGTAACCAATTCATTAAGCAAATGCTCACAAAACTATCCGTGGATTATCCACAGAAATGGCCTAAGTTATTACCATTAGTTCTGTGGGGCCAGCGTGAAAAACCATCTGCTACAACTCATGTCAGCCCATATACTTTAGTGTTTGGGGGTATACCCCGAGGGCCTCTATATATTATTAAAGAAGCATGGGTAGGCAATAAAGACCCAGTTTTTTCGGTAGGAAAACCTACAGATGTTTATTTGAAAGAATTACACAATAATCTTGAAATAGCAAATCAATACGCGGAGCAGTATAGCAACATTGAACAAGCCCGCTATGCTCATAACTACAACCTGCATGGTTCGGAAAAAGAATATTCCATAGGTGATCTTGTATTAATCCTAGCACCTGACGTTGAAAGAAATACATTTTTTTCAGATGGCAAGGTCCCAGCACAATTGTAGGAAAATCGTCACCCCACTCGTACATGTTTGATATAAATAATACTCAACTGCATATGCATATAAACAAGATCCGGAAATATCACCCCCGCATCGAAGATGCTCTGGTCAATAACTGTTCTGTGATCTATAAAGGCGATCGTGATTTTGGTCCCATAGAAATCACTAGAGTAGAAATTGATTGTCCATTAGATTTCAACCAGGTCAATCTTTCACACCTTTCTCTTGCGCAGGCTAAAGACATTAAAATGATACTTTCAGAGTTTCCGGAAGTTTTTTAAAAATCCTTAGGAAAATGTAACTTGACCACTCATAAAATAAAATTACTCCCTAATTTTAAACTTAAACGGTTTAAAGCTTATCGTATTCCAGAGTTGTTGAAAAGTGAAGTGACCCGTCAATTGGATGAGATGTTGAACCAAGGCATCATTGTACCATCACAAAGTGAAATGGTGAGCCCTGTCGTTTGTGTACTCAAAGGCCATGGAGATACAAAGGGGGTACGCTTAGCCATCGATTTTCGTCACATCAATAAATTTTCCGCTGGTGATAGTTTTCTTCTCCCAGATATTCCAGATGAGCTTCAAAGAGTCGGCGGTTCCATTTTTATAAGTTGTTTTGATTCTCAGAGTGGATACTGGCAGATCCCATCCATCCTGACTCTCAATGGCTCACGGCGTTCATATGCAACGATGGACTCTACGAGTTCACAAGGATGCCATTTGGACTGAAGTCAGCTGGAAATACATTTATGAGATTAATAAAGAAAATTCTACAACCTGATCCCCTTTTGTTGAGCCCTTTGTTGACGATGTAGCTATGTTCTCACGTAATTGCGAAGAACACTTAGACCACTTAGTAAAATTTTTTTGTGTGATTCGTTCATCTGGGTTAACCCTCAACTTAAGCAAATGTCATTTTGCCAAGTCACCGGTCACGTATCTGGGTCACTTGGTAGGATCGGGTTTGATTGCTCCAGACCCGATAAAAGTTAAAACTATTGAGAACGTCAAAACACCAACCACTGTTAGAGACGTTCGAAAATTAATTGCTTTTTTTAGTTATTTTAGAATGTTTATTCAGGATTTTTCAAAAGTTACACGATGCATCACAGATCTTATGAAAGGCTCCAAACACCAAAAAGTGGACTGGACTTCCATTCATGACGAGGCTCTAGAAAAACTAAAGAACCTTCTTACGACCGCTACTGCACTGCACACCATCGACTTTCTGAAAGAATTTGGATTGTCAGTGGATGCCAGTGCAGATGCCATTGGCTGTTGTCTATTCCAATCGCTTTTGCCAGCCAGAAGCTATATGACACACAAAGAAAGTGGGCCACCATCGAAAGAGAAGCTTATGCCGTCATCTGGGCCTAGACCTCTTAGCCGAATTTTTTTATGTTTGTGGCTGGCTGAACAAATATTTCGGCTGATATCCGGATTAGCCGAATTTACGCGTAAAATTATTATTCGGCTTGAATTTTAAATTAACCGGCTCATGATTCAAATTTGTGGCTGCTAATTATTTTAAATTAGGCTAAAATTTAATATAAAATTAAATACTAAAGTTAATAAAGTTCAAAATTTATTACCAATATATAAATTATCAAATTAATAGCAATTGTCATAAAAGTTAATTAAATCATCAAAAATATCATATGATAAACAGAATTGTGATACTTAAATTTATTCCTATTTTAAAGCGTCTGTCAGTAGCGATAATAAGTAAAGCAGAGATAATATAATGAAAATTAGACAACGTAATTGATTTCAGAAAGAAATTAAGGAAATTAAACATTGCACACCAATGTATACATAATAGTTGATTTTGCACTTTTACATTGAAAATTAGTTTTATAATGAGTCAAACGTAACTAATACAAAAAAGGTCTAGGTTAAGCTGGCGTTCGGAAATCTTATAGCGGATTTTCGGCGTACCGTTTTCGCCGCCAACCGTAATTTTTTTTCGGCTGATTCACGGTGGCTGTGAAAAGTTCGGCGGCAGCGGCGGCCGGCGGCGGCTATGAGGTCTATCTGGGCACTCCAGAAGTTCAAGGCATGGATCCTCTTATCTCGAGTGACAATCTTCTCTGACCACTATCCCCTTACTTTCCTTAGAGAAATTTCAACAAAGCTGGCAAAACTCACAAGATGGGCTTTAGCCTCCAAGAGTTCAACTTGGACTTCAAATATCGTACGGGACATACTAATGTCCCGGCGGATTTTATGTTACGATTGTAGTGATTAAATTATATGCTTGCGATGTATATTATCAGCTGTTATGTTTTATTTTGCTAGTATTTTTATGATTTATTTTGACTTCCTATGTTCTGATGTGAATAATGTTCTTCCTATGTTTTAATGTTGTGAATAATGTTCGTGGTTAATATTTATGACACCGACCATTATTCTTCTGAGGTTGGGAGGTGTTACAGCTGTAACTTTATTTCATTATGCGTATGTTTATTTATATCATTATTCTAATTATTTGGTTTATTTTATTAATTTTTTCTATTAATTTTCTATTTTATTATTAGATTCATTTTATCTATTTTTTAATTTTCTATTTTATCTATACAATGAAGTACTTTAGATTCCTCCTCTTTGATTCTTCCTCCTCTTCTTTTTTTTTGTTTCGGTTCTAGTGTTATCTCGTGGTGTAATGCGCTCTCCAGTTTTATCTTATATCGTTCACGGAGTTGTTGAATAAAGTCATCGCTCCACGTGTGTTTGTTTTCATTGGAAGAAAATACGAACCTTGTTTCATTCTTTGCTATATCAAGTGACAGGTGTGACAAATCTATATTACTAGAAATTTCAATGACTATAAAGTGCCCCTAACGCCGTAACTTTAACCCACTATTTTGTAAGTCAGAATCGTAATATCGCGAACTGACGGCCATTATCGTCATCACCTTAGTCCTTAGCTATCGTATTACTTATTAAACTAATAAAACATTGTTTTACAAAACTTTCATGTATATTTATCATTCATGTTGGTTTCCAACATCTTTTTATCCTTTATTTATAAAAAAATAAACGAATTTAAACAAATTTACATTAAAAACTTGCGTTGTTAAATTATAGAATACATGTCACCTGGCTAGAGTACGTAGTGCATGGGTGCTAACCAGGTAGCCCGTACTCTAGAGTACAATATAACTAGGTATAGCATACCTATAGAGTACATCCTACCTAGGTATGGTGTACTCTATGAGTACATCATAGCTAGTTATTATGTACTCTAGAGTATCTCCTGCCTAGAGTCCACCCTACCTCCTACACCGGTTCGCCACAGACCACGCCCGTTCATGCATATATTTGCATATAGAGCCTATCTGCTTTTCAAAGGCCACGCCCCTTCATGCTCATCATCCTTCCAGTTTGACCTCATTTCCGACTTTTGTGATAATAGCAATAATGGCTGAACAAGAAAACAAATTTTCTTTAGACAAATTTAATGATATTAAAAGACAAGATTTAAAGACACGGCGACATGGCGTTTTTGGAGGATATCTTCAGACATGGAGAAATGAATGTATCATCAAAAACATATATTCGAACGAATGTTTTGATGAAAGCGAGTTAACCAGTTTTTTTAAAGACTGCGAAACATTTTCTAAAATCAAATTTACTGTGGAGAAATTTGGATCCACTACACGATATGTTTTCAACAAAATGTTTTGTTGTCATCAAGGCACACACAATATGAGGCTTAATGTAAAAAAAACCTAAGAAGAAGACGAGACAAGTATTTTTCTTTGCTTATAAAATAATTGAAAATATAAAAGTCTTGAAGATAATTACATGTAGAACATAATTATTGCTGCTTTATCTCTGCTATCAGATGATGAGATACTAGCAGCTTGTTAATAATTAAACTAGCCAACTCCGCCTTGCTTTTGCAAGCCAGTCCCAAGCCTGGAGAAAAGAGGAGGGAAAAGATAAAAGGATCAAATTATGATCCACGAATGGAAGTACTTAGGTGCTTCTTACACACAGCCGTTTTAGTCTTAAAACACTTGGTGTAAAAGACTATAAACTATTATAAAAAAAAAATTAAACTAGCTATGAAGGGTGCTGGTGGTAATGCGGTAAAGCGTTTGCCTGTTGACCTAAAGTGTCCTAAAGGTCGGTGGTTTGAATCTCACCAGCGTCATCAGCGTCCGTAGGGGGTGTGGGGAGGCACGCACAATAAACTACAGCCTCTAATTATTGTAGTGGTTTTTACACAGGCTTCAGTCTTCAAAACCACTCTTCTACAACCATGTCAACTATAACTATTAACTATTAGTGCTTCTTTTTTTATCAATATTTTAGTCAATTAAAAATTAGTTTTAGACCACTTTTAGGATAACTTCATTAAACTTTAATTAGTATAACTTAAAAGTGATCTAAATAGTTGATGGTATTTTTTTAATTGCTATGATTTTAGGCTGACATTGTTATTTCTATTGTATTTTTAATTCAGCTGTGCCTTTCGTTTGCACATTCGGATAAAGCCAATTACAAGAGCAACCAAATTACGGATCCTCAAGTGGTTGAGTATCCATGTCTACCAATTTTTGAAGATGGACATTCTCGTTCCATGGGGACTGCAGAACAACTGGGAGTGCTTCTAATTAGCAGCCCAACAAAACAACAAGTCAATGAAGATGGTCTCAGCCCTGCAATCTCAAACATAGTTATGGCAAAAATGTAGATCAAATGGCGGATGGATCAACAAATCCTAACAGACGTGCTTTCTACTACCAATTCAATAAGTTCAACAAAGCAAATAATAGTACCTGGGTGGTGACAAATTTTGGGAATTGATAGCCAGTCTGGAAAAGTTACTTCCAGGTGTTGGGATTGCATTTCAGCGTCAAAATCAAGATCAAAAGAAAGGCATGTCAATTGCAAATTTAACACGCTTATGAAGAGAATTCATGAATCGGTTTCACAAGCAGCTGAAATAATGTTTGTTGATTCGACAAGTCACGTAGATTTACTTAACACCAGTGTTACTTTTATGTTGACCTGGAGTCCAGCTGGTGCACTTCCATTAGGTGTGCTGCTGACTGATTCACAAACAGAACGAGCATACAATCAAAGTAACTAACTTGACAGTTGTTATTCTTGATTTATAACAATGCTCTAATGATTTTACTTGTTTGACAGTAAGATTTCATCATGATTATCTATTCTATGACGCTTTATATTTTTATTTTCTAGGCTTTAGTCTTTGGAAGACAATTCTACCAGACGATCCATTCTATGGTACTTCTGCTCCAGCAGTCATTATGACAGATGACTCTGATGCTGAGCGAGGTGCCTTGTCGGCCTGTTTTCTAACTGCTGAGGATGGTCGTCAAGAATTAATGCTGTTGGTGAAAAATTTCATCAATGCACCGTATTTGGAAAATTTCCATAATAAAATTACTAAGCTCCGAGATAATTCCACTGCAAAATCTTATGATAAATTTATGAAGTATGAAAATTTAGTATCTTTTGGTTTTGTAATTACTAAAACTGTTGCTTCATACCAATGATTAGATTACGTATTTTCCCTGAGCAGTTTACTGTAAAGATCCATTTCAATTCTTGGCGGCATAACATACTGCATGGTATTATTGCTGCATTGAGCTCTTGCTCCAGCCTAAATGTGAAAGCCAGCGACACTGTTCCTTTAAAACAGAAACTAGAACTAAGCATCGTCATTTTTTTACAGACATGTCAACACATTGCTGGAACGCTTAGAATTATTTGCCTTGGCTTTTCGTGAAAGTGATCTAACTCGTGGCCAAAACACTAATAACTTTAGTGAAGTTACGATGAAAATATTCAAAGAAGTTGCGTTAGAGTTAGTCTATATTTAATTTTTTATTCAAAATTAAAGACTAAATGGCACATAGCATAATAAATAACCACAATTTTTTTAATTAATTATATATTAATACTAATTTTATATTAATTTAAAACTATTTATAAAATGTAGCATTTTTTGATAGAAGCAAGGTTTTTAATCCCTACGAATGAACCCGTGTGATTGCCGAGAAATTTGAAGATGTTTTTAAGAACAAGATGCTAGAAAGAGCATTGAAACAAAAGAAACCATTGCATATATTCCCAGTATGGGACACATCTATCACATCAGACATGGTTGTTCCCCTTAATGAAAATAAGCAAATGTTTATGATGTGCAGTGTGACCACACCTGGCCTTATATATGAGGTGGGTCCCGAACTCTTGATGTGCACTTGTTTTTCTGGCTGGGGGGAGGAGAAATTTTGCAGGCACTTGGCTGCAATCGAACAGTTTCACCAAGTTGTCGTTGCTCTGAATAGGATGGTGACCCCACGTGAGCGGTATGAGTTGGCCGTGTTAGCTGTTGGGTGTGATGCTGCTGGAGAACCAGCCTTCTATGGTTCCGACAACACTTTAGACTCTCCTCCAGTGAAGCACCCAGATAGGCACGAGACTGAAGATGAGCCAGAAGATTTTGTAAATTTTCATTCAACAACAGAAGGTGCAACAAACACCAGAGATGATGTTGTTGAACAATTTACAAACATGATCAACACTTGCATGGATGATCCAAATACGGCGTCGGCTTTGGTATCAATGAGAAAAGCATTGAATAAAATGAAAAATAATAATGCCTTTTGCTCTGCTGTACACATGTTTGGAAAGGAATGCGTTGGTCGTTCTGCAGGGCGTTTCAAGAAAATTCGGGTGCAGCCAACTGGTATTGCACGGAGACCCCAAGGTAAACCAAGAGGCGCTACTGCATTAACTGAGGGTAGGCCACGGAAACGGAAAGTAGGGGAAGAAACAATTCCGCGAGCAAATCCAAAGCGAGCTAGGTGCTTATCACTTGATGTTGAACTTAATCGGTCAAATGACAAGAGTCATGGATCTGGACACTAAGTTGGTCTAGTCTAGACTACTGAGTATTTTTATTGCATTTGTTTTTAAAAAAACTTTAGTGCTTATTAATGTATATATGTTGTTTAATAAAATGTTTTTTTATCCTTTTACTGTTTCATTTCATTTATACTTTCCTATGTGCAATTATGATGTTCTCTGTGTTGTGGTTAGTTGCGAAGAAAGACCACATAGTTGTTGTTAGTGCTATACTTAAAAACTGTTAACATATAATTTTTTCTTATTTAGTTGTAGTCAAATTTTAGTATGTCTAGTCTTTTTTTTATAATTTGTTAAGTTTATTATTTTTTAAAAATTGTTTTTGTTCAAAGTCAATTTGTATTAGAACGTTTAGTCACTTGCTTTTGTAAAGGCAATACTCATAATTTAGTTCTTCAATTTTTTTAAGTAACTAAGTTTTATTAATCTTTTGTACATTATTGAAGTTTATTGTTCATTGACTTCATTCTTATATTATTTTTCATCTATATATATAAAAATGAATGTTTGTATATATGTATATATGTATATATATATTCATGTCCTTTATGCATTGCTACACCATTCATCCGATCGTAATGAAATTTTCACACAACCTTGAGAGTCAAGGGGAATCAAATATAGAGAAAAAAAATTGAAATCCGTCACAAAATGAGCGGAGCGGAGCGGGTGAGCAAGCGGGAACTATATATATATATATATATATATATATATATATATATATATATATATATATATATATATATATATATATATATATATATATATATATATATACATATATATATATATATATATATATATATATATATATATATATATATATATATATATATATATATATATATATATATATATATATATATATATATATATATATATGTGTGTGTGCGTATGTATGTGTGTATGTGTGTATGTGCATGTATGTGTGTCTGTGTTTATGTATGTATGTATGTATGTATGTATGTATGTGTTTTTTACAATATTTCGGCACTAAATGCTCATTCAAAGTATGTATGTGTGTGTATGTATCCATGTAGGTATGTATGTATGTATGTATGTATGTATGTATGTATGTATGTATGTATGTAAGTATGTATGTATGTATGTATGTATGTATGTATGTATGTATGTATGTAGAATCGGATCTAGGGGGGGCAACTGAGAGCGAAAGAATGAGCGGGAAAGCGACAGGGAACGGATAACGACCGGGAGCGGGAGTGTGTATGTATCTATGTATGTAAGTATGTATGTATGTGTGTATGTATGTATGTATGTATGTATGTATGTATGTATGTATGTATGTATGTATGTATGTATGTATGTATGTATGTATGTATGTATGTATGTATGTATGTATGTATGTATGTATGTATGTATGTATGTATGTATGTATGTATGTATGTATGTATGTATGTATGTATGTATGTATGTATGTATGTATGTATGTATGTATGTATGTATGTATGTATGTGTGTATGTATCTATGTATGTGTGTATGTATCTATGTATCTATGTTTGTATGTATGTATGTATGTATGTATGTATGTATGTATGTATGTATGTATGTATGTATGTATGTATGTATGTATATAGAATCGGATCTATGGGGGGGGGGAACTGAGAGCAAAAAAATGAGCGGGAAAGCGACAGGGAACGGATAACGACCTGGAGCGGGAGCGCAAGCGGGAAGGAAACGGGAGCAAAAAAGAAACGCATTAGTTAAACCTGTAAAAACCCCGGGCAATATGTATGTATGTCCTTTATGCATTGCTACACCATTCATCCGATCGTAATTAAATTTTCACACAACTTTGAGAGTCATGGGGAATCAAATATAGAGAAAAAAAATTGAAATCCGTCTCAAAATGAGCGGAGTGGAGCGGGTGAGCGAGCGGGGCTATATATATATATATACATACATAAATGAACAAAAACGGGAAGCCAACTGAGAGCGAAATATCGAGCGGGAAAGGGAACGCGACCGAGAAAGCTACCCGGAACGGGAAATCGACCGGGAGCGGGAAAAAAACCGGAAACGGGAAAGCATCTGGGAGCGGAAAAACGGCCTGGAGCAAAAAACCGACCGGGAACGGGAAAGCGACCGGGAGGAAAAACCGACCAAAAACGGGAGAGCAAGCAGGAACGGGAAAGCGACCGGGAGCGGGAAAACAAGCGGGGAAGGAAACGGGAGCGAGAGAGACAAGCATTAGAAAAACCTTTAAGAACCCCGGGCAACGCCGGGTACCTCCGCTAGTTAAATTATTATTAAATGTAAATTTATAATGCGCTTTTTTTAAAAAAACTGTAAATATAAATGTAAATGTTGGATAATTTATAGAGCGTTTTTTTGGGGTTTTTCAAAGGCGCTGTTCTTTTACATGCCCCAGGGAGAGAACGATTTTACCCGCTAAGTTTCCGTTGACATAGGCTAATAGGTAGTGAGTGGGAGTCGAGCCGTGAAGCTCTTACATTCAAGGCTAACACTCTACCAACTCAGCTAACCTAGTATCGTCTTTACTGAAGAATAGATTAATAAAGGGGCGTGGCCTGTCGCGAACCGGTACGGCTTTGTAAATATGCTGCCGGGTAAACCAGCTAGTAAGGACTGTCTTTGTAAACCAGACAGTAAGGAATGTCTTTTAAAAATACATCAAATTATTTTCCACATTGAATAATTTTCTTTTTAAAGTATTTTTCAGTTTTAGAAATATATGATGAAAAGTTTTCTATTGTTGCTTTCAATCATCGATTAATAAATTATTAACTTCCACGTCGTCTCCGCTCGAATGTTCAATTCATACTTGACGTGACAAGATGGCAGCACATTTGATGAAAACGAATGTGATTAAATTTAGTACGAGAGGTAAAGTTTTTGTTAAGCCAATCGGTACCAGATGGTATCTAGAAAATTTGCCGATTAGATACTAGTTATCGATCATGGGTATGGTATAAAATAACGGTCAGTGCTATTGACAAAACGCGCGCCATGGCAATAAGTGGCAAAATTGCTATTGACATGGGGGAGCGTATTATTAATATTATTATTATTAGCATATTTATCTTTGCCCTAGTCTACTAACTATAACCTTCCGTGTCAGTACTTTGTTGTTGCGCCTTTACATTTCACTCTATTCTCTATTTTGATCCCGGGTTAAAAGTTAAAAGATAATCTCGGTGTACTTCCAAAGTAATGCGAGAAACTGCAAAGGTTTGATTATTTTGCTTTCATATTTTAGGTTTCACATATAATTAAATTTTTTTAATTTGTTAGAGATCTACTAAAGCTCGTTGATGATGTAACACTACATTCTGAACCCCACAAGATGACTTCATAATAGAACATCAACTAGTCAAAAAAAAAGAAAACTTGAAGGCAACTTTTAGGCAAACTTGTACTCCAAAAATGCAAAAAGCTCAGTTTCGAATGAGGTTTTGTTATTAAACCATCTTTATATTAAAAGCATGAAAACATTCTTAGACCTTGGTAATAACTTATAATTTAGCTTGTTCATTGTTATTAATTAATTATGCTTATATGAGCAACTAGTTTCACTATGTTAATAATTATTTTTATAAGGTTGCTGACTATTTGGCATTGAACGAAAAAGCACAAAGCTATTTGCTAAGTTTTTTGGAAAATAACTCTAAGTAATGATCCAAACTGTCTCAAGTTGCAAGGATTATTTTGAGTTTCCAGCAGCAAGCACCTCCTCAGAGAGAGGAATCTCTGTTGGTGGATTAACCATTAATGATCGAAGAAATCAGTTAAGTGGAAAAACATTGATGGACTTTTATTTAGTCATGGGCTTAAATAAATAAATTGTATTGAGTCCTATTACGGTGTTATTGCAATTCTATATATCTACACTTGAGTTATAGTTGCGTTGAAATGATGTACGGAAAAATAATGACTGGTACAGGATTGATTAAAATGGAGATGAACAGCGCAGGGATGGATGGGGACGGGAATGGTTGGGGATGGGGATGATGCTGGTGGGGATGGATGGGAATGGGGATGCCACACGCGGGGATGCCTGGGGATGGGGACGTAAAGTCGTACCCGCGCACACCTCTATATCAGTCCTAAAGATCCAAAACGTTTTCCCTCAGCTTATTATGCAAGAGCTTATTTGATTGCTTGTAAATAAAAGTTATTACGCAATTGAACACTGCCAAAACATTTTTCCTTAGCTAATTACTTATTATGCAAGAGATTTTCCTAGTCATGTAGTATCTAGAACCACATGTCCAATTGTATCAAACATAATGCTGGATTTTTTGTTCAAATGAAAACATCGTTATTATTGAAGCTGACTTACAAAGGCATAACATTAAATTTAGTGATTTCAATTTGCTTGAAACCGGTTCGATCCAAAGCATTGAAATTTTTTTTATATTGCTGAGGAGGTAGAGCATCTACATTTTCTAATCACCACATTTAATAATAGAAGAGAAGGAAAACGTTTGTTATTGAAAATCTGACAGTTGGATATAAACCAATAAAGATCCGTCATTTTTTACCGGCTACTTCTAGTAACTATAGAAAACTAAATCAATTTAGCTTAGCTTAACCGGCCTTCTATTACCTACGTTTATGTCTTTACTTTATTGCATTGTGTTGGTTTGCAACTTTTTTTATTCTTTCTAATTGATAATTATCTACCGATACCTTCTGCTTTTATTTTGTTTATTTAAATGCTTTTATTTAACTTCACTCGTTTCTTTATTTGTTCGTTTGTTTGTTTGTTTGTTTGTTTGTTTGTCTGTAATGATCAAATCTTAGAAACGAAAGTTCACCCACTTTTCGACTACCTAGAGCTCTAAAACTTCCAGGAAAGCTTTATTCTGGATGACAATACATGATTATAATGTTTCCGACATTAATTAAGCTTTAAATCAATTAACATTTATCAAATCGTATTAATTGCTGCTATCTAGCGACTGTAATAAGTTCTTTATGTATCAGTCTCCAGAGGTCCAAAATAATTAAACAGAACGGATGTTTATTTATAAGTCGCCAGAGGTCCAAAATAATTACCAAGATTGAGGGTAATGGTTTTTTTAGATTCAAAAATTTTAATTCGTTGACTCAGATAAAGTGGCAAATAAAAGCATTTAAAAATTTTTTTAATTTTTTTATTTAATTTCACTCGTCTCTCTGTTTGTTGGTTTGTTGGTTAGTTAGTTTGTCTGTGGTGATCAAATCTTAGAGAGCGTAGAAAAAAAGAGGGGGAGAAAGGAGAGTGAATAATCTATATATAATATATATAGATTATATTAAATTGTTAATAAATAAAATTTTCATTCATTAACAATTTAATATAAATACCTATTCACAACTAAAATTCAGCCGAATACGTTATTTACTGAATCTTGGTTTTTGTTGTTGTAATAGTTAAATAGCTTCGGTTGCTAAGGTGACGTGTTTTTTTCATGTATGAAACGCGTCGGGGTGCGTATTAAAATTCAAATCGGTAATTGCGTAATAAAATTCAAATTTAGTTTATGTAACAACGTTGAAGGCTTCAAACAAGTTTTAGCCAGTTTCAGCAAATCTATTTTACGTTTATGGGCTAAAAGAAGTTAGGAAAGAATTAACAAGTGAAGCAAAAAACCAAGTTTTTTAAAAACACACTTAAATTTTTACACTATTCAAGTGATCATTTGACATCCTCTGGACCTTAATGTCCAATCGATCCAAAAATTATATATGTTACATGAACAACGAGCCTATTAGCATAGACAATAAATAGTTCGACAAAAATATCACTAATAATTATTTAATTAAAATTTGTCCAATTGAACCGAAAATTTGAAAGAGTGCATTGTTAATCGGTTCAGAGGTATGTTTAAATTTTTAAGTCTCTAGCTCATCGGGAAGTTAGTTTTAAATCAATTGCAAAATTTGACGACGGACAGACAGAAAAGTCAGGTTAAGTAAAAGTGTGTAAAAAGAGAAAATGAGCACGAGCAAGAACGGGAATGGGAGAGCAAGCGTGAGCGAAAAAGGGAGAGCAAGCGCCTGAATTATCGAGATATAAACGGCTCAACTCAAAAGCATTTCTTTAAAAAATTAATTTTTTATTTTTTCTTGTTATCATTACTTGTTTACTTTGTTTTTATGTTGTTAAACTTTGCATCTCAGCGAGTTCAGCTCAGTCTCATCGTGAATTTTCTTCCGTGGGACACACAAACTGACATAAAGTCAATCCTCTCTGAGGAAAAAGTGTAATCAATAGAACTTATTAGATGGGCTATGCGTGCAGGCATTCTGAACCTTGCTCGATGTATTTTAAAATTTTACACGTTAATATACATGTTTTCAGAATTTTGTTGTTGCTGGGTTGGGTTGGGCCAGAAATTTTCATTTTTGGTGGGTTGGGATGGGTTGGATATGTCAGTTAGTGGGCTGGGTTCGGTCGCTCAAAATGTACCCATGGACACCTCTGAGAAGACTATATTTATCAGCTAATTGTATTAAACATCTTATCATTAAAGTTTTGGTTTTAAACGGGTTAATCAGCTAAAATTTTTAGAACAAAGTTTTCTGCATTAAGCAAATTCAGACTACAAAAAACCTTTTACACAATATTACTTAACTTGACTTCTCTGTCTGTCTGCCTGCAACATTTTTGAATTATTTTTTTACCAACTTTTAGCCACCCGCCAAAACAATATTCAATAGTTTTCAAAGCGATTTAATCATTATTGCGAATAATTTCAATATTTATTATATATATATATATATATATATATATATATATATATATATATATATATATATATATATATATATATATATATATATATATATATATATATATATATATAATATATGAAAGTGTGTTTTCAAAAACTTTGTTTTTTAAAAGCTTTTAAGTTTTTTAAATTCTTTTATTTAACTTCACTCGTCTCTCTGTTGGTTTGTTGGTTTATTTGTCTGTGGTGATCAAATCTTAGAGAGCGTAGACGCGTAAACGATGTTTGTGTTACGCGTTGATTTCAACGGTTTTATTCAATTTTTACTTAAACCACTAAAGTCACACCAATTAAATCATATATAAAAACAATTAATTTTTCAAAGTGAATAATAATCTATACAAACAAATTTGAAATAATCTGCTGGTAAAAAGTTTTTAACGTAAATTTGTTTATTTTTTATAAATAAAAGATTAAATGATGTTATAAACAAACATAAATGATAAATATACATAACAAGTTTTATAAAACAATGTTTTAATAGTTTAATAAGTAATTCGATAGCTAAGGACTGGTGATGTCGATAATGGCGTCAGTTCGCGATTTTGCGGTTCTGACTGACAAAATAGTGGGTCAAAGTTACGACGTCCGGCACTTTATAGCAATGGAAATTTCCAATAATAAAGATTAATAACGATGTAAGACGTGAAAATAAAACTAAAGTTGTGGGACCCCAAATAAAAAAGCTATAAGAAATGTGAACCAAACATCCAAACGCAATATTTAGGTGAAGTAAATTCACAGTCTCCTGGTGTAACCAAAGACTATATAGACGCCTGAATTATCGGAATATAAACGGCTCAACTCAAAAGTATTTCTTTAAAAAAATTTTTTTTTATTCTTACTTGTTAACTTTCACTTGTTGAAAATAAACTCAGCAAGCTAAAAACTATTACTCGCGTGCAATGCATTATTCACCTACGTAGACTTAAACAGACAATACAGGCCTTGTTACAGAAGTTTCGCCGGTTTATATTCATTTGAGAAAAAAACGACCAGACTTTTTGGAAAAATTGTTGATTTTTTTAAACTTTGTTGAACATTGGCAAATTGTACAACTTACGAAAAAAAATGTTTTTTCCGGGCTTCTATAAGACAATATGTGTTGTATGTTGTTTAGTACTTTTGTCTGGCATCTTTGTTTGGAAAACAACAAAAAAATGGAATGTTTTCTCAAAACATCTAGTTGTTGAACATTATGTAGAAAATTATAAGGGTCTTCTCTGGAAAATGACACAAGAGAGCGATTTGTACAAAACGAGTTATTTGTTTATTGAAAATGAAAACAGCGAACCAGCGTTTGAAATAATAAATGATTTAAAAATTATACCTAAATCGGCTTCAATTAGAGCACGAAAAATTTTTAAAAAACGAAATTTAGTTATATGGACCACAGATCAGCACATGACACCTGTTAAAGATTTGAAACAATTGCTGAGTCCTTTTGGAGTGACTGTACTAGATTACAATGTTGATCCATGGAGATGTGAGTGGCACGACTGTGCAGCCAAAAAAAGTCCAAAGGTAAAATTATTATTTGTTGCTTTTTATAAATCTATTTGGTACACTATTAAACTATTTGTTTTTTTATGTACACACAATTAGAAATTATTAAGAAAAAATGTAGTGAAAGTAATCAAACAAACTTTAATGTTTTGTAATAAAAAATTGTTGTTAGTTAAAACAAAACATTTAAACTATTAGGTACTAAACGGTTACAATATAATACATGCAAATCCTCCACTGGCAGAAGACTTTGTAAAGGCTTACATAAATGATACAGAAATGAAAACTGTTGATGTGGTTTTTTGTGCTCATCCTGCTTCAATCTGTGAGATTTACATACCACTAAATAAAAGTGTTATGGTTTTACCAAGTACAAGGTTTGTTTGAAGAAGCTTAATCACACTAATCAACATACATAATTTATGTTTGCATGTGTGTATGTAAATATGTATGTGTGTGTACAGGCTCCCGAAGATATTTTCTGCGGTCACTAGAAGAAACCCACTTTAAGCAAACGTTTTGTCTCTTTAATTTTTTGACGTTATTGGGGGGAGGGTGAGCCACGTCCGACAGACAAATGTCCTCCGGCAAAAAATGTCATTCTTTATCAACAACGGATATTTTTCTCTTTCCTTGCATCATGGCAGATATTCAACATACATGTTCAATGCAAATAAACTCGCAACATTGAAAAAATTTAGTTTATTCAAATGAAAAACTTTCGACGACTTTTGTAGCGGAGCTTAATATCGCCATGAAAACAAAGATAAAGCAATTTTATTCCTCCAAAGCGGGGAGAACGGCCTCTAAATTTGGAAATTCTTTTTGTTCACTCTGAGACCAAATCCAGAACGAAGCCGATTCCGCTGCCTCAGAAATTTGTTTAATTGCACGAGTTTGCTTTCTGCTAGACATCCCTAGGGCCCGCAGCAGCTGCAGCAAAAAGCTCGCTTTTAAACCATTTGCTTCGAGATCTAACACTAATGCTCTGTATTTTTATAACTTCATGGTGTTACTGGCCTCCATGTTGCTTTCCCAAGGCACCGTCAACTCGATGAGAAGAAATGTCATGGCCAGACTCGAAAAAACAACTATGTCTGATTTTTTCCACTTTCTTTTATTGAAACTGGAAAGCACTTTTTTGTTTTCATATTGGCAGAAGTCTTCCAGTCGTTAGCTGCATGGAAAATGTTCTCTCCTTCGGTGATGATTCTTCTTGGGCAATTCAGCTGCGGCAATCCCTCTCTCAAAAATTAGATCCTTCTCCTTGGTTTCACCTCTATTGAGTCGGCTTTTCGGCATTCCTCTTTTACAAAAACCAGCAGTTTTTGGAGTACAATGTTGTGGCGCCAGGTGTATCTTCCATGGGAAAGGGAATAGGAACAGGAGGAAAGAATATGGGTTATTGACTGAGACTGACCGCAGAGCTGACACTCGTCGTTCTCAATTAACTTCCATTTCTTTAAATTACTTGCCGTTGACAGTTGATTATACATCGATCTGATAAGGAACGATAGCCTGGCTGGAACAAAGCGGCATATATCTTTCCATGATAGAAACCACTGAACTGTTTCCTCGCACCTGGTCCAGTCGCCTTGCTGTGTCAATTGTGCGCTCTTAACAACTTTTTCGCTTTTGATTGCTTGCCGTCTGTCCTGAACAATCAAGTATGATCATTCGTGAACGTTTGCTTTAGACCACCAGACATAGTGATTCTATCTAACACCATGCCGACTCAACTGAAACTGCTCCAGTTTTCTCAGTCCACTAAGAAAAACCGTAACATTCTCTATTTGGTTCCTAAGCCTAGAGTTGGTTTTACCTCAGCGACTCTCTGATCCGTTCAATTATTAGGCACCATCTGAGTTTTCAGTTTGCTGATCTTAAAATCTACAATAATAGACTGCAACGGAAGCCTCAGCTTGGCGGTTCTGCTGTAGAAAGCCACAGACGTCAATCCCGGAGGCAGACCCAACCATTGGCGTGTAAAACGAGTTATCTTTTTTTCTAGTTTTATCACAATTTGTAGTAGTATTTGTTTATTAATGAAAACAGGAGACATACCGCCCCTGTGCACACAAAACCAGATTAAAAACAAAAAAATAAATTGTTTGATAATTTATTGAGCGCCTTTTCCGCTTTGTTCAAAGGCGCTGTTCTTTTACATGCCCCACGAAGAGAACGATTTTACCCGCTAAGTTTTCCGTTGACATGGGCTACTAGGCAGTGAGTGGGAGTCAAACCGTGAAGCTCTTACATTCAAGGCTTACACTCTACCAACTCAGCTAACCTAGTATCGTCTTTACTGAGTACTAAGAATACTATGTACACCAATTTCATAGACCGTCAGTGGCCTAAACTGTCTCGGCACTAAAACATATTGCAAAATCCACATTTTGAACCTGCTCTGAAGCGAAGCAGCATTAATGCTTTCCATGGAGACAGTTGCCATCCGAAAAATAGACACACTCTGATCAACATCATTCAGGGATTTAAAGTACCATTTCCCGAGACATTTCACTGGTTCGTCGCTCACTGTTGGAATCTTGTAACCATTAACAAAGAAAACATTGTATTCGTCAATTTTACAGTGACGCAGAAAGAGACTTCTCGATTTAGAATAATTTAGATGCTTCAAAACTCATTCTGCACCATATAGTAGATCGCTGAAGACATCGAGAGTTGGTCTCATCGAAATACACTTATTCAAAATAAGTGTTGTGTCGTCCATGAAAGCTCTCAGAGGTGGGATGAAAATACCTCGGCCAACCTAAACATCTTCTAGCCTTGCATCAACTGAATTCAGAAGAAACTGCCTTGCTAGCACAAACAATATGGAAGAAATAGAGCACCCAATGGCGATACCGACCTGTAGAAGAAGCCATTCGGTTGAACACGTCTTTGTCAATAATATCAGTTAAAAATCTTGAAAATACTGACGTAGAATATCTCATAGAGTACTATAGCATATGGAGCATGCAGCTCATTTGAGCATGGCATGGACGCAAGGGGTCATAGCATGTAAAAAATAGGCGCTCAAGTGTTTATTCAAATGGAAGTTATTTAAACTGAATTTAAGTTGATTGAATGCATTTCTGTGTGTGAATGTATTAGATAATTAACTAAAAATAATAATTAATTCATTTTATTTAATACACAAACAAGGAGACAAAAACATATTTAGAAATTTTATTTATTCAACTTCACATTTAAAACTATTGAATTTAATATAGTTCATTTCCCATTATCAAAATTTCATTTTGCAGTTTTGTTAGATGATGGGTTTTTTCCATAACAAGTTCTTGATGTTATCGTTTATTTCTTTAATTAGGTTTTTAACCATCACGTTAAACATTTTTCCAGTAATTATTGACAATTTTTTTCTGAATGAATGGCCATCTTCACAAACTTGCTTCAAATTGTTATGGCTGCTTTGAGTATTCTCCATGACTTGAAGAAAGGCATGGACAAACACTTGCTGCTAGGTCATGCCAAGAAAACACTTTTTTGCATCTTCATTGTGCATGATTTTGTAGAAGAAAGTCCAAGCATACAAGCATGACATGTAGAGAATGTCATTGTTGTATATTAGTGGCTAGCGTGCTGTTTAGAGGAGAAAACTATGCGCAGAGTTTTGAGTGTAGTGAGAGTCGAGCTCGAGAGTGGTTGTCACGTAGTTAGGAGCGAATTGTGGTGAATTGGCGAATTGGCGAATTTTCGTATTGAAGTTACATTTTTCGTTTTGTTAATTTTTTATTTAATAATAAAGACATCTTAAGCTGAAGTTGGAGTTTTGTTGTTGAGCGGTTTGCCCATGTTGACATTTTTGGCGACCCCGACGAGACTGAAAAAAAAATTTGTCGACGTGGGGAAATAAGGAAGCTGTAACGTTTGTTTTGAAGTTGTTTTGCGGAGTTTTTTTTTGTTAGAAGTTTTGTCATGACCAGTATTCAAAAACTGAAAGAACTTGGAGAAAGTCTGGGGTATAAAGATACCGAGCTGCAGTTGTTTATTAAAGAGCAACAGGCAGAAGTGAGGACACAAAGAAATTTAGACAGAGAGGCACAATTTCAGGCACAGCTTCAGGCAGATAAGATCATTTGGAGGCGAATAGAACCAGAATCGAACTGGAAAGAATGGCAAATGAGCAAAAAGACAAAGACCGTGAAATAACCAGGCTCAAGTTGGAAATCAAGAAAAACAGCCTCAACCAGACAAGTTCCGTCGGTCTAACTCATGTGGCATCAGAACCCAAGTTTCTTTCCCATGTTTTGAGGATAAGAAAGATGACATGGACGCGTATTTGTTTCGGTTTGAAAGAGTGGCTGAAATTCAATCCTGGAGAAAATCAGAGTGGGCTATATTTTTGTCATCCCTGCTGAAAGGAAAGGCTTTGGAAGTTTATAATAGGTTGCCGTCTGACCAGGCTGGAAATTACGACGTTTTGAAAAAAGCTCTGTTACGACGCTATGAATTAACAGAAGAGGAATGCATAAAAAAAATTTAGAACTGCTAGACCTGAAAAGAATGAGGCTCCCGACTCTTTTTTAGTTCGTTTGCAAAGCTACTTACAGCGGTGGGTTGAGCTGTCAGAAGCCGAAAAAAGCTACGAGGGTTTGTCAATGCTTCTGGTGATGGAGCAATATGTGAATGGCTGCTCCAAAGAAATGGCCTTGTTTCTGAAAGAACGCGCTCCACGAAATCTCAAGGAACTGAGTGATCTTGTAAGGCAGTATTTGGATGCGCATGGAGAAGAAAGTTACTTACGAAGTCTTTCTGAAGTCAGCGAACAAAGTTCCAAGAAATCAAAAAACTGTTTCAACTGTGGGCGCGTCGGACATTTTGCGGCAGAGTGCAGAGGCTGTGGCGGTTCTTCGAAGTTGACGACAATTTCAAATAGAGTCCACGACAAGACAAGTAGAAGCGGATGCTGGAACTGCAGCAAATTTGGTCACGTGTCAAGAAACTGCTTCCAGATAACAAAAACTGCTGCTTTGGTTACTGGTGGTAGCATGGGAAAAAACGGTTTCATGGTGGGTACAAAACGACAATTTCGTAACGACGTGGGTTCAACATCTGCGGTTCAGGTACGCAATGAAGAAGCTTTGGTTAAAGGTGCTAAAATGAAAAGAAATGGTTGTAAAGTATGTGAAACACGACCTCTTTGGAACGACGTCAGTTCAACACCTGCTATTCAAGGATGCAATGGAGAACACGGAGCCGAATGTAAGATGTCAGGCGGATGTCAATTTCCCGTTATCGTGGACGCATTTCGCTCGTCAACAAATTGTCAGGTCGAAATGCCTGTCGTTCAAAGACATATCAATAAAAGAAAAGTATCCGTCCTGAGAGACACAGGCTGTTCCACTGTGGTTGTTCGCCGCCGTTCGCTTGTCCAGAGCCATCAAATGATTGGCTCGGATCAACGCTGCGTATTGATTGACGGTACCGTTCGAATTTTTCCGGTAGCTGAAATCGACATCGAGACTCCATTTTACACGGGATCGGTAAAAGCCCTATGCATGAAAAGACCTTTGTATGATCTTGTCATAGGAAATGTTGATGGCGCAAAAAGTGTCTGTGACTTAGGTGAAGAAGCAGCAGCAATAACTAGAAGTCAACAGCAAAGGTCTACAATCAGGCGTTAACCGTGGTAAAGTCTACAATCAACGACATTAGTGTTGAAGACTTGAAAAAAATGCAGCAAGATGACGAAAGCTTGCAAAGATTCCTAAAGAAACAGCCACAAACAACTGATGAAAACAAGTTGATGTTTGTCAAGGAAAGAAATATATGGTACAGAAATACGGTGATTAAGAATCGTGATGTCAAGCAACTCCTGGTACCACAAAAGCTGAGAAATGATGTTTTGAAAACAGCCCATGAAGGTATCATGAGTGGACATCAGGCAGTCAAACGAACGGTTGAAATAATTCTCTCCGCATTTTGGTGGCCAGGACTTCATGCGGACCCATCAAGGTATTGTTGTTCCTGTGATATATGCCAACGTACAACACCAAAAGGAAGAATAAGTAAAGTTCCGTTAGGAGAGGTTCCAATTATTCAGAGTCCTTTCCAAAGAATCGCTGTTGATCTTGTGGGACCAATGTCTCCAGTAACGGACAGAGGTTATCGTTACGTTTTAACGGTAATTGATTATGCCACCAGGTATCCAGAGGCAGAGGTGTTGAAAAACGTTGAAACTAAAACAGTTGCTGAGGCTTTAGTTACAATTTTTTCTCGAGTTGGTGTGCCATCAGAAGTTCTCAGTGACCAAGGAGGACAATTTCTGTGAAATGTGATGATAGAAGTGAGTCGGTTGCTATCGATTCGACAACTAGTAACGACTACCTATCATCCTCAATGCAACGGTTTGGTTGAAAGGTTTAATGGTACTCTGAAATCGATGTTGAAAAAAGTAGCAGCTGAAAGACCGAGAGATTGGGACCGCTACATTCCAGCTTTGTTATTTGCTTACCGAGAAGTTCCCCAAGAAAGTCTTGGGTTTTCACCGTTTGAAATGCTGTACGGAAGAACAGTGCGAGGACCAATGCAAATCTTAAAAGAATTGTGGACCAAGGAGTTTGTATCAGATGAAATAAAATCAACATATCAATATGTTCTAGACTTAAAAGAAAGGCTTCAGGAAACGTGTAAACTGGCATACCAGAGTTTGAAAGAATCTTGAATTATTCAGAAAAAGTACTTTGACGCTAAAGCACGAAATCGAGTTTTTGCACCAGGAGAAAAGATTCTTCTATTGTTGCCAACAGAGAACAGTAAACTTCTGATGCATTGGCAGGGTCCTTATGAAGTACTAGAAAGATGCGGATCATGCGATTATCGAGTTCAGTTGCCAACACGTTCCAGATTGTTTCATGCTAACATGCTTAAAAAATACTGGGACAGAAAAATTGAGAACTCTGGAAACGAAAAAACATCTCAAGTCTCCACGTTTCTTTCTTCGGGTGGAACTACTGAAATTACTGGAGCAGTTATTTTGGAACCGATGGATGGCGCAGATGACGAGGTAAAGACAACGTTGGAGCAGATTTCCTGAATCGACATCCGTGTTAACTTAGCCGATGGAAGCCGAAAATAAATTTCCAGAATTAGAAGAGACAAAAAAAATATTTTTCGTCTGGAAGAAGGGACGGAATGTCAAGATAGACATGTTGTGTATGTGATTATTGGTGGATGGGATGTGTTGTGTGTACGCTCGCTATTTGTTGTAGTATGAATGTTCACCTGTAGTTGTAGGAGTTGTTGTATATTAGTGGCTAGCGTGCTGTTTAGAGGAGAAAACTATGCGCAGAGTTTTGAGTGTAGTGAGAGTCGAGCACGAGAGTGGTTGTCACGTAGTTAGGAGCGAATTGTGGTGAATTGTTGAATTGGCGAATTTTCGTATTGAAGTTACATTTTTCGTTTTGTTAATTTTTTATTTAATAATAAAGACCTGTTAAGCTGAAGTTGGAGTTTTGTTGTTGAGCGGTTTGCCCAAGTTGACAGTACCAACTAAATTTCTTTTCAATAGGATCTGATTGAAGCTGGCCAGTCAGGAAATAATGCAAATTTTTTTTTCAGAAAGCATGAATCGAGCAAGACCGACCAATGCTCTAAGGGTCTGCCGGTTTGCTAAATAAAAAGTTTCCTTCGTCAATCCGCTGTACCTGGTTGCCATCTGTTCCCACTTGATCAGCCAATCAGCAAAGTCAAGAAAAAATTTAAGTTTGTCATCATGAGTACCTTGGAGCATATTTCAACACTTGGTTTTCTGCTGATGTCGTCCAATTAAAATACGTAGTCTGACTTCAAAAAACTTTCTGATTGTTCGTCTAAGCTCTCGACATTTTTTCTCTTCTAGATTCCGAGGTTGCAGCATCTGATCATGGATTTGTTGTTTCTAATGAGAAGTAAGATGGACAGTTTGGAAATGTTGATGGAACATCATTTGACTTCGGACACTTCCTTTAAAGTGTCCCAATTCGTTTTGCCCGTGATAAATTAGTGTCCAGTTTCTCTGAAACAAAACCTTTCTCTGTAAAATGCAGAGAGCACAATTAAGCTTTTGTCAGATTATAATTAGTTTTGGCTCGAGGATCAGATATAATCCACTTATTCCGAAGTTTTTCATCAGTTGGAAATTTAGGAATTGACACTTCCACAGATTTCAATTCATCAATATAACCATAACCAGATCGGCAGCCTGGAGCCGAACACCGTTTCGGCATTGAACTTGTTGATATCTGAAATATATTAGAAAAAAATTCAACTGCTTTAGAAAAACAAATCCTTTATTAGCATTATCCATGAACAGAAAACAAATTTAATAATTAATATTGAGAAATACTCTAACATAGTAAATGTTCACATTGCTCGATTTGCAACGATCCACGATGCATGTTGCTTGATTCCCGAACAAAAAACCTTTTAATTCGATTAATTGATGAGAAACAATTATATCGAAGCATGCATTTGTTAACAACTAAACTTATTAACTTTAATTTAATGTACAACTTCACTTATTTTATAATTAATCGAATGATCACTCAGAGAGACGAACTGAAACTTACTAATCGCGAATCGACTGTTTACGTTTGTGATAACCCCTCCAGTCAACGCGAACTCACAGCTGGGTTGAGCTGCACGCTCCATATAGTTTTTAGTACTCTATGAATATCTATAACAAACTTTGGAACATAGTGCATCGTCAAAGCTCTCCAAATCAGCTGGTAACGAACCGCTCCATATGCATTCGCAAAATCAAGCCAAACGACTTGCAAACTGAGTCAATGTTGCTTTACTTTTTTATAGACTCCCAGACCATTTTAGAATGCTCGATGCAACCAGGAACACCGGGAACACCAGGAATTCCTCTTTTCTGAATAGACTTGTCTATGTAATTATTTTGAGTTCAATAGCTCGTCTTGTTTTTCGGAGGAATAGGGAAACGTCAAAAACTGAAATCATTCCCTCGTTGAAGACAACTATTGGAAGAGGAATCTTGGGAAGATATGATTTTTTAGCTAGATTTTGGTCACCCAAGGGATCAATAAAAGCAGCTTGAAAAATGATGATCAAGCTGCTTTTTACCAGTGATGACGAGTACTTAAGAACATATGTATTTAAGTACCTAATTAATTAAACTAGGTGTACTTGAATACACCTACTTAAGTCCTTTCGCGAATGTGTACTTATTACTTGTACTCAAGTACATTTTTAGTGTACTTTTTAAGTAAGTAAATTTCAAAAGTAGCAAAGTACTTTTAAAAAAAATTGCTTTATTTTTATTTTTAACACTAATTTAAATTATTTATAATTTGTAAACCTAAATATAAGTGTTTATGTAACAGATTCTATGCTAGAGCACTTTCTGTTGTCAAGGTTATGCTTTGTCGTTCTAGTTTTTACATTAGTGTTTCTTACAAGATGGCTGATATAATGTAACGTACCTATAACTGCAAAGTTAGTCAAGTTTTCCATTTAGTTGTAAGGACTTATTTCAGTGAAATAGTTTCTGACGATGGAGATTATATAAAAACTCTTTGCAGTCTTTGCAAGCCTAAAAAGAATGCCATTCGCGGTCAATACAAAGCTCCTTCGAATTTCACCAAGCATATTCAAGTACGTTAAGAATGAGAATTTTGATAATTTGTAGGCTAAGAACTTTAAATTTTGTATTATTTGGTTTTAGAGAGCTCATGGTAAAAAGCACATTGACTCAATGCGCGTGCAAAGCAAGCAAGTCAAACGAAGGCGTCTGGAAATGTTGATAGCCCTAGTTCATATGCAAGCAAATACGGTTAGACGAAATGTCAGAAAACCATGTTGTGACTTATAATGGGAACACTTTTGTAAAAGCATTTAAAGAGTATGCTGACTCAAGCATATTAGAGTTGGAACCATCTGAGAGCAAAGACAGTGATCCTGGGACATCAAAGACGAGACTAGTCATCTACCGATATCCCGCTGTGTCACACCCATACTTTAAGGTTCGCTGGCTGCCATTAACACATTGTAAGATGGCTGAAAAACTGTTCTTAGTTGAAGTCAATCGTATGAATGAGAGAAATACTTTTCCAGAAGCAGAGGTTGTGACAGCATCAACTGGGGATTTCTATGGGTTTTATGAACCAGGTTGAGAAAGTAATGATTCAACTCAAAAAGACATTTTGGTGATGTTTCTTAATAAATACTTGGTTTTATAATAATAATAATAATAATAATAATAATAATAATAATAATAATAATAATAATAATAATAATAATAATAATAATAATAATAATAATAATAATAATAATAATAATAATAATAATAATAATAATAATAATAATAATAATAATAATAATAATAATAATAATAATAATAATAATAATAATAATAATAATAATAATAATAATAATAATAATAATAATAATAATAATAATAATATTAATAATAATAATAATAATAATAATAATAATAATAATAATAATAATAATAATAATAATAATAATAATAATAATAATAATAATAATAATAATAATAATAATAATAATGATAATAATAATTCAAAAAAAGATAAGTCTTTAAATGTTTTTTGAACGACGTCAGACATGGTGATGATGTGATTGATGGCGGCAGTGAATTCCAGATGGCTGGGGAGCTGTAGCTGAATGATCTATTGGTGAGTTTTGAGTGGCTAACCGGTTGGTAAAGTGAGAGAGAGTTAGAAGAACGAAGCTGTCTATTGTTGGTCCTAATGGTGATGAGTTTATTTAAGTAAGGTGGGTTATTAGTGCTGAGAATTTTGTAGGTTAGTAGTGATATCTTGAAAATAATTCTATATTCTATTGGAAGCCAATGAAGTTTGCGGAGATGAGAAGAGGAGGAAGTAACAGTGGATGAGTTTGTGGTGACTTTGGCGAGTTGATTCTGAACACGTTGAAGTTTATTTAAGCAAGTCGATGATGTTCCGTAGAGCAGAGAGTTGCAGTAGTCCAGTCTAGATGTGACTAGGCTACGTGCAAAGGTGGTAGCAGTCTCAGTAGAGAGTAGGGGGCCTATGTGTTTCAGGGCCTGTGTATGATAGTTACAGGCCTTTATAGTCGAAGATATGTGATGGTCGAAGCTTAGATGGTTGTCAAGGGTGACGTCTAGCAGTTTAACGAATGAAGATATAGGAAGGGTGGCACCCGCGATGTCTATTGAGGTTAATTCTTTAAATTTGATGAGTTGCTGTGGTGAGCCAAGGATGATTACTTCAGACTTGGTAAGGTTTAACTGTAAAAAGTTTAAGCGGTGCCACTGTTGAATTTTGTGTGTGCAGAGTGTAAGAGTTTGGATCATGTTTGGTGAGTCGTCACAAGAGAGAGCTGTGAAAAGACAGGTGTCGTCAGCGTATTGGTGGAAAGAGACGTTTGATTGTTCGATGGTGGCGCAGATGGGTGTGGTGTATGTTGTGAATAGAAGAGGGCCCAGAACAGAGCCCTGGGGAACACCCGCGTCAAGGGCAGAGGGTGCAGAAGAGTGTTTGCCCATTTTTATGAATTGTTTTCTGCTGTTGAGGTATGAGGTATGCTGATCAATAAAAATTTTTAAGGTACTTGAGTACTTCTACTTAAGTGCAATTTGAAAAACTGTACTTGTACTTAAGTAAAAGATAAATAATGTACATGTACTTGTACTTAAAGTACATTTACCACCGAGTACTTAGTACTTATACTTAAGTACATTTTTTGAGTACTTACGTCAACACTGCTTTTTACTGACTCGCAAAATACCAAACATTGGAGGATCGAGCAAGCTTTTACCATAACGGAATGGATCTATGACAAACTGGAATCTTGCCTTCTTTTGTTCTGTTTTCTTTACTCGCAAACGTTCTACTCGCAAGAATGAACTCAATCGTTGCCTAAAATCATGTCGTAATGCTGATAGCCCTGGTTTCTCGTTGTCTGGAGCTCTCCTCCACTGCTGCCGATGTCGTTTTTTTCCTTTTTGAGTCTAGCAATATCTTGTTGTTGCCTTGAAACATGAGTTTTTTTTTCACCACTGTCTATGAGAAAATTTTCCTTTGAACCGAACATCTCTAAACACTTGCTGTAAATGGTGTCAGTTAGATTAGTCACTCAAAACATTGGAAGTTCTTTTATCTGCACTTTGAGAAGCTTGGAAAGTATCTCGTCGAGCTTCGAACAATCCGCTTTGTTAGCAGAAGCCGGGAAATTGATTATAGACCGAGGTTACCTGTTCTCATCACTAGCAGGATTTTGGTACCTGTGGGGGCTATGGTTGGCCTCCGGCCCGACTTGCAGCAATACTTGCTACAGTACGATGATCCTGTATAGTTTTTAATACGCTGAACCTTCATACCACGGCTTGTTGTGAAACTTCTACCACAGTGTTTCTTAAACGTTTTAGATGCAGGGACCGGTTTTGTATTTAAGATGTTGTTGGCGGACCAACAGTTAGAAATGCAAAATTTTATCAGGCAATCGAATCCAAAATAATAAGAGATTAGAGGGATAAACTCCTATAATAATATCTTAATTTTGTAATTGAAATTGATCTAAATTCTAAATATTATTCATCTATATATATATATAAAAATGAATGTTTGTATGTATGTATGTATGTAAATATGTATGTTATTTATGCATTGCTACACCATTCATCCGATCTTAATGAAATTTTCACACAACCTTGAGAGTCAAGGAGAGTCAAATATAGAAAAAAAATTGAAATCCGTCACAAAATGAGCGGAGCGGAGCGGGTGAGCAAGCGGGAACTATATATATATAAATATATATTGACGTACTTAGGTGTAATATTTTCTTTCAGGCACGCGCTATTAAAGACAATAGACCATTTTGCGTTTATTATTTTTTTAGACAGACATTCTAAATTTTTCAAACTACATACATTCTTTGATTCAACTCGGGCTAACGGACCGTTTCGACTAACATTGTCATCCTCAGAGCCCATTTAAAATTTAAACCAAACGTCGACGCAAGAAACGATACAATGAAATAAACAATAAAACCAGGTAGAGCGTACCTACCCTAGATATTAGAATATCGTAAAAGGAACTGAGATAAAAATAATAGAAATATGTATTAAGAAAGTTCAAATAATTTAAAAATAAAATAAAATAGTATGTACAAGAATATGGCTATCGTCGTAATTTGCTTATAGAAGAATACAATGTAAAATTACAAACATGAACATGTTATTTTATTTTTTTCTTCTTATTGTTATATTACCACTATAAAGTAGAATAGGCAATTCAACGGGTTTGTCATCTCCCGGCGGGAATTCACATTGGTCCCCTTCAGGATTTCCACTGAGGTCACTGTTGATGCCATGGGCGCCATCAGTCGCACAATAAACAGAAGGGAGTGGATCAACAGGTTCATTGCTACACATCACAAATTCGTCCTCGTCCGATAATGTTTGATCCACGATCATGTCAGTACTTTGTGTGCAATCCGTCCCATGTTGACCCGAGATGAGAGAGTTAGTATTCAAAGGAGAATCAGGAATGCATCGTGTTGCAACATCAGACAATGCGAATTTATTAGGTTCTTCTGTTGAGGTTTTACTAGATGCATCACTGACATCCTGGGCACAATGAGTCCCACAACAGGTGGAAACAGGAGACTTGTCCCGACACGACAAATCCTCATCGACACTGTTCATCAATGTTTCGTTAGAGGTCGTGTCATTATCCCGTGTGTTATCACTTGCAAGACAAGCCGAGATGAGATCTTCACTCCAAGAAGAAAAACCAGAAACGTCATCATTTAAAGTACTATTCAACTCCAAAGCACTCTTAGCCACCGAATGTGAAGAAAGGATGGGACGAACAGATAAATATATATATATATATATATATATATATATATATATATATATATATATATATATATATATATATATATATATATATATATATATATATATATATAAATGAATGATTGATTGTATGTATGTATGTCCTTTATGCATTACTACACCATTCATCCGATCGTAATGAAATTTTCACACAACCTTGAGAGTCAAAGGGAATCAAATATAGAAAAAACAAATTTGAAATCCGTCACAAAATGAGCGGAGCGAGCGGGTGAACGAGCGGAAACTATATATATATACTAGCGGGGTTACTCGGCGTTGCTCGGGGTTTTTAGAGTTTTTTTATCGTTTTTCTCTAGCTCCCGTTAAATTCCCCGTTTTCTTTCCCGCTCCCAGTCGCTTTCCCGTTCCCGCTTGCTCTCCCACTCCCGGTCGCTTTCCCGCTCCGGGTCACTTTCCCGATTCCGGTTGCTTTCCCGCCCCATCTATCTCTTAATAATTTGTAATAACGCGCAATCGGTCACATTATGCAAGACTGGGAAGCAAGTCATGGACTTCTTAATATTAAGAAGTCCATTAGCAAGTAATACCTGTTACGCAATTGTAAACAGTGCTTCGAAAACTTATGCAATGATCATGTATAGGCACTTTTGGCCCGGAAGGTTTTTTGGCCCCCTGAGCCGGAGGATCGGAGAAGGTGTTCAAACCTTCTTAACTACGTCCTCTTCTTAACATTCCAGGCCAAAAGTTCCTATGTACGACCATCGAAGGTAATGGCGTAATAAAATTCAAATTTTGTTTTCGTAACAACGTTTGAAGGCTTCAAGCAACTTTTAGCAAATCTATTTTACGTTTTATGGGCTAAAATAAGTTATGAAAGAGTGGAAAAGAAAAAATGAGCGCGAGCGGGAATGGAAACGGGAGAGCAAGCAGGAACGGAAACGGGAGAGCAAGCGGGGAAGGAAACGGGAGCAAGAGAGAAAAATGATAAAAAACCTCTGAAAACCCCGAGCAACGCCGGGTAACCCCGCTAGTTGTTAAATATAATATTAGAATTTATTTTAATAAATTTATTATTAGTAATTATTAGTGAATCACTGATTAGTGGGAAACATGAGGATGTTTATTCTTGACAAACAAATCTATTCGCGGTTTAATGTCAATCAATGCAATCCTCAATGAACTACAAACTTACAGACAATCAATCGATTCCTGATTTTGTTTTTTATAATTGCCATGGCGGAGAATTCACTTTTGCCCCTATATGTTGATGCAAATAGAGTCAAGAAAATCATGGCTAAACTACAGAGTTCTGGATATTCCTGACGAATATTGATCCAGAATGCAGCCAACGATCCACTCTTTTTTAAAAATAGTATTTAAACCTTTATCATTTGCAAGTTCTATGAGTTTGTCATTAAGAACTGTAGTAAGTTTGTTATCCTGCCGAATAACAAATGGATTTCTAACCCATTCATTCCAACACGTGGATCATCTTCAACTGGAAAGTACTCTTTAAATTTATTTAACAGTGATGTCAAGTGCTGAAGAGATAATTTTATTTAATTGAATCTCGGAGATGTCTTCACATTCACTTTCAATTGCATCAGAAAATAACGGGAACATGTCATACCTTTTCATCCCCATGTTATTTATCCACCTTGAAATCTTCTTCTGAAATGCACAAATCTTATCCATGAGACGAAACAAGTTAGAATTGCTTTTTGCATGGACAAATTTAACTCATTCAGAAGGCTGAAGATATCAGACAATTATGCTACCGAACAGATTTTGTCACTACTGAATATTTCCAGAAGAGATGGTTTTCATGGTTGTATAAAACTTCAAGCTCTTTTCTGAGCTCAAACACTTGAGTTTGCACCTTACCACGAAAGAGCCATCTAACTTTGGTATGAAGAAGCAGAACATTATGGTTAGAGTCCATCTCTTCACAGAGCAGTGAAAATAGACGAGTATTTAATGCACCCACACGTATGAAATTTACAACTTTTATCACATCATTTGAAACTTCATGCAGTTCTTCACTCATTTTTTTAGTAACCAGCATTTTTCTGTGAATAAAGCAGCGGATAAACGTACATTTTGGTGCCACTGCCTTCACTCTGGGAAACAATCCAGAGTGCTTTCCTGTCATCACTGCTGCACCATCAGTGCATATTCCAACGCACTTCTTCCAATCGATTTTGTTTTGAGTAATGTAATCATTCAAAACCTTGAATACTTCAGCACTTGTGCTCTGCATTGAAAACTCAAGACAACATAATATATCTTCAACAAGTCCCCATTGTCTTCAAAACAAACATACATCAGAAGTATGGCTAAATTCGTTAAGTCTGTTGATTCATCAAGCTGAATCGCAAAACAGGATGAGCTGCACATTTTATTAATCAGCTGCTGTTCAATGTCATGAGCCATTTCATTAATTTTCTTGGCAACTGTATCATTGGAAAGAGGTACCATTGGCACCAAGTTTGATGCAGACTCTCCAATCAATTCACGCCATATTTCTTTTGCACATGGAATAATGAGGTCTTCTCCAACAGTGAAGGGCTTCTTTGACCTTCCAATAAGAAAAAAACTAAGAAAGATGCCCTCAATGCAGAAACATTAACTTTAGTGGTTTTTGACATCATTTGTTGTTGATCTTTTATTTCATCACGCTTTCTTGGAAAAAATCAATCGGCTTATCTTTATGTGTGGGATGTGTTGAATTTATATGGCGAAGAAGCTTTCAATCTTGGAAAGAGGTTGAGTCTCTACAAACAATTCAATTTCCTCAGAGAAGTTTCTACGTTAATTCACGACAAAGGTTGAGAACGTTTGGGCGCTGACGTCGAAATGTCAGCCCTCGTTGCTCCCCTCAAGTACTACAACGACAACCTTGAGCAACTTTGAACCCACGAGCCTGGAAGAGGTCATGAAATTCATCAATTCTCTACCAATTCCGACGTGGCTTTTTAAAAAAGCAGCACCAATATTAGCACCATTCCTTGTTAACGTTTTTAACAAATCGCTGGCAGAAGGTACGCTGCCTCAATCATTTAAAATTTTCTACATTACGCCAATTCTCAAGAAACCTAATCTCGACGGCAGTGACACCAGCTCTTTCCATCCGATCTCTAATTTATCTGTAATTTCTAAACTATTCGAGTAGCTGGTTCTAGCAAGAATCACAAGGCATCTACAAAACAATAATCTCTTCCAAACATATCAGTCGGCGTACCGCAAGTTTCATTCAACGGCGGTGCTGAGGGTCTGATATTCCTGACGCGGCCGACAATGGAAAATTACCACTTCTGGTCTTACTGGATCTGTCGGCGGCTTTCGACACCGTCGATCATCAGATCCTGCATAAGCGACTCGAGTCATCCTTTGGATTTGACGGGGCTCCACTCGCTTGGCTCCACTCATATCTTACTAAACGTGAATGTCAAGTAAGAGCTCACGGAACCGCTTTATCTACTTCAGTACTAACATGCGGCGTTCCGCAGGGATCAGTTCTAGGTCTAACTCTATTCATCATGTACATCGCTGAGTTGGAACAGATTGTCACAAAACACGGGTTGCAATCACATTTTTACGCTGATGACAAACAAATCTATGGCCATTGTGATCCAGAAAGAGTCGCCAACCTCTCATCGCTTGTCTCTGCGTGCGTCGACGACGTCAGTCAGTGGATGCGCTCTAGTCGCCTACAGCTCAACTCAAATAAATCAAAAGTGATCTGGTTCTCAACTTTCCGCCGGAAGAACAAACGCCTAAAGGACTTGATTCGTCTTGGTATTGACTAGATCTCATCGTCTGACACGGTCCGTAACCTAAGCGCAATTTTCGATTCCAACATATCAATGGGCGCATATGTCAGTCATGTCACCCGAGTGTGTTTTTCCACTTTGCGACAAATCTTTCCCGCTCACTCTCCAGTTCGCCGCTCCCGCCTGCTCTCCCTTTCCCGTTTCCTGTGTTTATGTATGTATGTCCTTTATGCATTGCTACACCATTCGTTCGATCTTAATGAAATTTTCACACAACATTGAAAGTCAATAGAGAAAGGTTTTTGTGGAAAAAAATTGAAATCGGTAACAAAGTGAGCAGAGCAAGAGAATGAGCGGAAACTGAAACGAAAGAGCAAACGGAAACTGGAGAGCAAGTGAAAACGGAAAAACGACCGGGAACGGAAGAGCGAGCGGAAAAAAGAGATGAAGAGGGAGAGCGACCGGGAACGGGAGAGTAAGCAGGAACGGGAAAGCGACCAGGAACGGGAGTTCTAAGAGGCCCACCAAAGTGAGTTGCCTCGGGCCTTCTTCATCCTCTTGACGGGCCTGCATTACACACTGTTGTTTTGGGCTGTTTTCATATCCGGAAGCAGCCAATCTATATTTTAATTATTCTGGATTGTATTTTCTAATAAACGAGGATGTTTCTTGGCTTTTTTAATACTGAATCCTTTCTGAAAATTATCGTCATTTTCTGGTGTGCTGTTACTGCCTGTGTCCATGTTGTGTCGCTTTCGCTACGTTGTTGATCTTTTACTTTTAAAAAAACGTCCAGAGAGGATTGATGTGCCTTACTCATGTTCTGTACTCATTTTTAATTTAAAAACATAAATTTTGAAGTGTGCAATTTCTCAAATCGAAGTAGTTACACGAGCTGGTTATTAACTTTTTATTTTATTTAATGAATCAACAAAAAACTCATCCAGTCATTTCAAAAAACAAGATATAAAAACAAAGATTTGTAAGAAATTGATTAAAATACCAAAATATTATAAAATGTTTAATGAATTTATTCACGGACCGGTGACTTGAGCTCCGCGGACCGAATATGGTCCGCGGGCCACCACATTAAGAAACCCTGTTATACCACACACACACTCATGAAGTGTTCCCCCTTTAGAGTCTCTTGGAAGAGCAAAGTCGATGGCCGTAGATCCCATTGTGAGTTCATCATACTTCCCCTCTTTCCGGTTGGAGCTCTGGGGTATAAATTCGATTATGTATGCATACATGTATGTATGTATGTATGTATGTATGTATGTATGTATGTATGTATGTATGTATGTATGTATGTATGTATGTATGTATGTATGTATGTATGTATGTATGTATGTATGTATGTATGTATGTAGGTATGTATGTAGGTATGTATGTATGTATGTATGTATGTATGTATGTATGTATGTATGTATGTATGTATGTATGTATGTATGTATGTATGTATGTATGTATGTATGTATGTATGTATGTATGTATGTATGTATGTATGTATGTATGTATGTATGTATGTATGTATGTATGTATGTATGTATGTATGTATGTATGTATGTATGTATGTATGTATGTATGTATGTATGTATGTATGTATGTATGTATGTATGTATGTATGTATGTATGTATGTATGTACAATGGGAAAAAGTCGATTTTCTTCGAAAATATCAATTGTGGCACAGAATTATTTGTATAAATTGCAATATACAACAATTTTCTAATAATACCGATACTTTTTTCCGTTTATTTGACATTATTTAATTATCGCAATATAATTATCGCCCGTCAACTTGGGGTCTCTCGTACGGAATTCATTAAGTTGTAAAGTTATGCCGCCAAAGACAAAGAAGGACTTAGTATTGGATGGACGATCCACAGCTGAAATGCTTGGTTTTAAGCTGTGTGAATGTTGCCTCAAAGAAAATGAGGATATTTTAAAGATTCTGGTTGAGTTGAAAAATGTCAAGGCTAAAGAGGTGGAAACCAAAGAGATGGCTGAAGACATAAAAGAAATTAAAAACATGATTAAAAAGAGTGACAACCTAACAGTGGCCTTAGAAAAACAAAATGGGCTGATCCAAGAATTAGGTCTGAAGTTAGAAGATGTTGCTAATAAAAGGATACAGGAAAACCAAATGACGAAAAAAGAATGGTCTAGCTTGTTTAAAGAAAATGTAGAGGTTTTAAATCAGAATGTTGGTGCTGTACAGAGATCAGTTGTTGGGACTATTGAAATAAACAACAAAAGAATTGAAAGACAAAACAACTTTATAGCCTACAACTTGCCTGAGAATGACCCAAATTCCAAAGCAAAAGACAAAGAGGATATTCTAAAACTTCTGAAAGAGATAACAGATAAGGACTTGGATGCCGAAGTTGTGGAGCTTTTCAGGTTGGGAAAAAGGACTGATAATGCTCAAAGGGCAAGACCGGTCCTGGTCAGGTATGACAACCAAAGTACTAAAAATTTGGTGCTAGAGAACAGTTTCAGACTAAAGAAAAGTGAGTCTTACAAAATGGTGATCCTTAGTCAGGACTTGTCAATCGAAGACAGGGAGCAATACAGAAAGCTTCTGTACGAAAAAAGAAAAGAAATTAGTCTCAAAGATGACATTAATAAATGGGTACTCAGGATAAGAGGGAAGCCAGGGAATTTCCATGTCTTGTCCAACATGAAAAAAAATTTATAAGGCCGCCCTGTTCAAGATCCAGTGATGTTGCTGCTACAAGTTTTCTAAAAAAGGATGGTTGCTGTTTAGCACTTACGAACGCTAGAAGTCTCCTCAACAAGATTGTGGAACTTGAGTATTTTTTGGATGAATCTAATGTTGATATTTTTTCTGTTACTGAGACATGGTTGTCTCCTGAGGACCCTGACAGTCTATTTTCACCCATGGGCTACTCTGCAAACCGTTGGGACAGACCATCTAGAGGCGGCGGGGTTGCCTTTATTATTAAGAATGAAATCCCATTCAAACCTATAGCTATTCCTGCAAAATTTCAATCTATTGAAATCACATGTATTGATGTTTTGCTTCATAGTGGTCCATGTCGACTCATAACATATTATCGCAGAGGCGGTTTTGACAGCATGGCGGATCAATACGCCAAAGACAGCATTCAATGTATTAAATTCTTATCTTCTGTGAAATACCGTGTCTGTCTTATGGGTGACTTTAATTTGCCTGGTATTGATTGGGAGAATTATCTGGCACCTGAGAACACAATATATAATCATTTCCTGGAGCTATTTGACGATCTAGGTTACCATCAATTTGTTCATCTTCCTACCCGTAATGACAATATTCTGGATCTTATCCTATCTGGCGATCCAATGCTAATTTCTACAATCGATGTGATATTTCCTCTTGCGTCTAGTGACCATAACATGATACTCTTCAAGCTCAACGACTATGTCCCCCAGACAACAGACAATCACTCTGTCTCATACAATTTCAGTAAGGGAGATTAGAAGTTACTCAATAATTATTTAAATGAAGTTCCTTTTCCAATATTGTTTTTCCTCTGATGAATGCTGGCGAATGTTTAAATGCTACCTGTTTAAAGGAGTGAACAGATTTATTCCATTGAGACGTAAGTTCAGGGCTACCACTAAAACTCGTGTGAAAATAACTCCTAGAGCACTGAGACAACTTTACCATGAAAAGTTGCAATGTTGGCGTTCCTGGAAATCTACCCATACTGTGAAGGCAAGGAAAAAATATTCTTCGATAGCAAAAAAATGCACCCAGTCCGCTTTAGCCTTTCAAATTAGTTATGAAAAAAGCCTTGTGGCTAAAAATAATCTTGGATCATTTTACAAATACGTGAATCGAAGGCTGTTTCCACGCTCTAGAATCGGGCTTGTTTTAAGAACTGATGGGACCACCGCCTCTGACGAAGGCGAGATTTCTGACATCTTTAACGACTACTTCGCCAGTGTCTTCACGGTTGACGATGGAGAGAACCCTCAGTTAAATATGCGTACGGAAAGTCGTTTGAGTGCGGTCACTTTTACTCCAGAATTAGTTTCTAAAACTTTGAAAACCCTCAAAAACTCTGCTTCTGAAAGGCCCCGACGGTATTCCTAATGTGCTGCTCAAAAATTGCTACTACACCCTAGCACTGCCACTATGTCATATCTTTTATCTGTCTTTGAAATCTCAGCGTTTGCCCCAGGAGTGGAAATCGAGTTTCGTCACGCCTATCCATAAAAAGGGTCCCACTAATCAACCAAAGAACTACAGACCTTTTTCCATAACATCTTGTTGTTGTCGTGTGATGGAAAGAATAATTAATAAAGAACTCATTTCCTACCTTCTCACTAATCATCTTATTAGTGAACAACAACACGGATTTTTAGCCTTGAGGTCAACCTGTACAAATCTGTTGAAAAGTGTATACGATTGGTCCATTGCGATACAGGAGAAGAAACACACGGATATTATCTACTTTGACTTTCAAAAAGCATTCGACTCCTTCTCGCACTCAAAGCTCGCAATAAAACTTCGTGCCTATGGTATTAACGGCAATCTCAGTGCATGGCTAGTTGACTTCCTATCCAATCGTACTCAATATGTACGAGTTCACGAAATACTTTCAAATCAATCCAATGTTACAAGTGGCGTTCCCCAAGGTAGTGTCCTTGGGCCTACTCTGTTTCTTATTTACATTAATGATGTCGTTGAAAATATTACTAACAAAACGATCTCGATTAAGCTCTTCGCTGACGACATCAAATTCTATTCCAGTTCTGGTTCGTCTACATGTGATCTACAGATGGCTATTGACGAGCTGATGTCGTGGAGCAAGACATGGCAGCTCAACTTAGCTCTTGAAAAATGTGTACTATGTACGATTTGTCGCAGCAAGAACAGTCGAAGGCAAATCTCTAAATATTTTGTAAATAAACATGAGCTTGAGAATGTTGCTCAAATGAGAGATCTGGGGATAACTATTGATGAAGTCCTTACTTTCAAGAACCACATAAATGTTATTACACACACTGCCGCAATCAGATCACGACTTATCCACAGGTCTTTTACTTCAGGAAACCATCAGACACTGGCAAAAGCTTTTTGCACGTACATTCGGCCACTCCTCGAATACTGCTCCTCTGTATGGAGTCCTCACCATAGATTTCTGATAAACAAGTTAGAAAAAATTCAAAGAAGATTCACCAAAAATATTCCCTCTCTTCGTCAGGCACCTTACCCCGCCCGCCTTAAGATGCTCGGTTTGCAGTCTCTCGAGTACCGAAGGCTTGTGTTAGATCTCAGCTTATGTTACAAGATATTGCATGGAAATGAATGCACCAATCTGGTGCACCATTTTCACCCCACCAACTACCCAGCAACCAGGGGTCACAGTTACAGACTTCGAACAAATGTGTTTTCAGTAGATACTACCAAATACTTTTTTTCTAATCGTGTTGTGAATGTTTGGAATTCATTGCCGGACCAGATTGTTTCTTCTCCTACTTTCTCGGAATTTAAACATCTTATTGATCAAATGGATTTATCTCTACTTTTGTCTGATATACGTTGAATGAGTCGCCATCTTACTGTCGATGTTTTTCTCTAATATTATTACTATTACTATTTTCTTCTCATTAGAATGTTACTTATTTTGTCATTCTGACTGTAAATGTTATTGTACATATTTTTTCGGGATGGAGTTAGCGATTCATTGAATCCTTCCACTCGTTTGTGAAAAATAAAATAAAAAAATAAATAAAAAATAAAAAATGTATGTATGTATGTATGTATGTATGTATGTATGTATGTATGTATGTATGTATGTATGTATGTATGTATGTATGTATGTATGTATGTATGTATGTATGTATGTATGTATGTATGTATGTATGTATGTATGTATGTATGTATGTATGTATGTATGTATGTATGTATGTATGTATGTATGTATGTATCTATGTATGTATGTATGTATGTATGTATGTATGTATGTATGTATGTATGTATGTATGTATGTATGTATGTATGTAATGTACGTATGTATGTTTGTATGTATGTATGTATGTATGTATGTATGTATGTATGTATGTATGTATGTATGTATGTATGTATGTATGTATGTATGTATGTATGTATGTATGTATGCATGCATGCATGCATGTATGTATGTATGTATGTATGTATGTATGTATGTATGTATGTATGTATGTATGTATGTATGTATGTATGTATGTATGTATGTATGTATGTATCTATGTATGTATGTATTTACATCATTGTCTTAGCATCTTCGTCGTCCCCGTTAGATAAATTCCATCCCCGTTCTGTCCCGCTTCTTTACACTTCCATTCATATTCCGTCCACAGTCTATTAAATCCCATCCCCATTCCGTCCCCGTTCTATCAATTTTCAATTTCGTTCCTTCCCTCTTTGGATTACTTATATCCTTGTTCCAAATTTGTAAACTTCTCAACAAAAATAATAGATTACCATAAATGATTTATTGAAACACGACAAAACAGTCATTGATTAAAATTAATGTTAACTATTACAAATAAAATAATTCAACAAAAGCCAGATTTTGTAATCTGAGTAAACAAAGTAACTCGTCATTACTATCTCGACAATGTTGACACTTTCTGTTAAAAATTCATAAACCACTAACATGCTGGAAGCTAGAATGCACAACAAATGTATAACAAAAGATTTAGTTTTGACTATGCGATTGATCTTTGTGGAAAAAAATCAGAAATTTCTATGTCATCATGATTCATCACATACTTTTCTAGCTGAGAATTAATTTATTTTTCTATTTTATTGAACAATAAAATATGTAATAAACTTAAACAAAAGAAAAAAAACCAAAATGAGAAAGAAAATATAGTTCCAAAATGAGAAAGGTGCCTAGGAACATGGAGAAAAAAAATAAAGTGCTTAAAAGGTTTGTCCGAAGGTAATTTCTTCCTGTTTAATGGACAACCTATGCAAAAAACAAAATAATAGTTAAGTTGAAAGTTAAGTCACTTCAAATAGCTATACAATAAACTTATCAAGGTAAGGACTGAAATTAATATGTTAAGGTAATAGGTACTGAGCATTTATGAATGTGACAATAATATGTAAGATTTTAGAACTTGCTTAAATAACGAAATACATTTAAAGTAGAAGACTGAGTATGGAATCTTCGAGTAAATACGAAGACCAAAGCATTTAATAGAAAATGTTTTAAAAGTGGTCCGAGCAATATCCGTCCGAAAGCAGCGACCGGGACGCAGATAATGGGGTTGAACATTAGATAATTTTTCAAGCATATTATTGAATGACGAAGGTAACATAAAATTATCTTATTTATATATGAAAATGCAAGTTTGGAAAAAATAAATCTGAGAAATATAAAAAATGTTGTTCTTATCCATTTAAACTTTAAAAGATGATGCAGAGGCATGTTAAAAATAATACTAACATTTTGCTTTTGCAAAATATGAAGATGCCCTGAACGAATAGGATAAGAGTCCTAGAAAAAATTACAGTATGACAAGTACGGAGAGATGAGAGCATAGTATAACATTATAGAAATATTGGCATCAGTACATACATACATACATACATACATTCATACATACATAGATACATACATACATACATACTTACATACATACATACATACATACATACATACATGCATACATACATACATACATACATACATACATACATACATACATACATACATACATACATACATACATACATACATACATACATACATACATACATACATACATACATACATACATACATACATACATACATACATACATACATACATACATACATACATACATACATACATACATACATACATACATACATACATACATACATACATACATACATACATACATACATACATACATACATACATACATACATACATACATACATACATACATACATACATACATACATACATACATACATACATACATACATACATACATACATACATACATACATACATACATACATACATACATACATACATACATACATACATACATACATACATACATACATACATACATACATACATACATACATACATACATACATACATACATACATACATACATACATACATACATACATACATACATACATACATACATACATACATACATACATACATACATACATACATACATACATACATACATACATACATACATACATACATACATACATACATACATACATACATACATACATACATACATACATACATACATACATACATACATACATACATACATACATACATACATACATACATACATACATACATACATACATACATACATACATACATACATACATACATACATACATACATACATACATACATACATACATACATACATACATACATACATACATACATACATACATACATACATACATACATACATACATACATACATACATACATACATCCATACATACATAACATAACACTCCACAGTTTTTTGCAACCTTAGATGTAACATGTTCCATGTAAATTTTCAATGTAAGGTGTTCATCAACCACTACACCCAGGAATCTGCAGACCTGCAAAATTGGTTTATCATCAATCTGAAGTTGACAATTAGAGACAATATTTTTGTTTATGTGGTGAAATAAAATACAATTCGTTCTGCCTACGTTTTAAGACAGTCAACTAGCAGAGAACCATTTGAAAACAGAAAACAATTCGCGGTTGCTATCGCAATATAAAGCATTCAAGTTATCACCAGTCACAAAAAAGTTCGTATCGTCCGCAAACAAAACAAATTCAAGGCAAGCATAAGTCGTTAATTTAGATGAAAAATAGAAGTGGTCCCAGTACTGATCCCTAAGGCACCCCACAAGTCACTTGTTTCATCAACGAAATTTAACTGTTGTAGTGGATCCTTTCTGTTCTACCGCTCAGATAATCACTGAACCATAAAAGTGGAGTTTTTCGAATTCTATAATGTTTCAATTTTTCCAATAGAATGCAGTGATCAACCGTATCGAAGGCTTTAGCCTTGCCCAAGAAACACAATTACACATTTCCCACGATCCCTAGCCTTTGCAATCTTTGAATGCAACATAATGAATAGCATATAATTTGGATGATTTTGAGAATAAGGACTTGATAGATATTGGCCGAGAAAAGTTTTTTTTTCCAGATTTATAAATGGGAATTACTTTAGCTGTTTTTAGTTAAGCGGGAAAAAACCATTGAAGAAATAGAGCAATTTATTATAGCGGACTGAAGACAAGCGATCGCCGTAGTTGAGCTTCGTGCAATGCATGGGTAAACGCCGTCGGTTTCGCAATTGCGTGAGGTCTTCAAAATTGTGGCTATTTTGATAATTTCATCGTTTTTTTTATAATGGTTTATAGTCCTTTACACCAGGTGTTTTAAGACTGAAATGTCTGTATGTAGGAAGCAACTAAGTACTTGCTGTCGTGGATCATAATTTGATCCTTTTAACTTTTCTCTCCTCCTTTTTCCAGGCTTGGGACTTGCTCGCGGAGTTATTTCATCGGGTGTTGTTGGAGCGACATAAATAGAGTGAGTCACTGGATTGACAAACGTTGTATCTGGTGGAGATATCTTTCTTGCGAAGTTGGAGCCAATATTCGAAAAGTAAATTAAAATTATTGAATAACTCAGCAATAGCAGAAGAAGATATTAAGTTGCTACCGTTATCCGTGCAGAAAGTCTTGTATTATTTTTGCCTAATCAAATTCCATATTCCTTTCATGTTATTTTTGTTCAATTTAAACTTTTCGGAGTAATATTATTTGAATAGTTTCTGTATGCAGTAAACCTATTTTCTTAGATGATGTAGGATTGTTGATTTTTTTGCAACTTTTCATGAGTTCAGGTGTCATCGATTCTTTATCAAACTTGTTAAATCAGATCCGCCGCTGCAGTCCACCAGAGAAAAAAAATCGTTATATATCTCAAGATATCTATTAATAAACATTGAATATGCGGATGACCCGTCGCCACATTTGGCCGCTCTGATAACCCCAAACTAATCGGATCCAAACAGCTTTTGTTCAAAGACTTTGTTATTATTGATACGTCTTCTGAAAAAAAGACACGATTTTTTCTGACGCATTTACGTGTCAATAAAGTAACAGAGAGAAAAATAGGAAAGTGATCCGAGTTATCATCAAGCACAATTCTAGCGAGAGTCCTCTGTATTGGATAAATAGTAAATATGTTATCAATTGCGATGGCAGTTGAAGGGCACTTTCTAGACGGCATCGTAAACGCCGGGATAAACAGTGAAAAACCAGTAAATTAAAAAACTCAGCTAAAGTGAGTTCCATTCTGTGTCAAGAAAATTGTTGAAGTCGCCCAGTAGAAATATCCTCATCCTTTTTCTATAAAAGTGATCCAAGATTTTACTGAGCTATGCATTTACAACACGCAAATTGGTATCCGTGTGCAGTAGACTACTCCAACAGTAAAACTTCCAATTCCTCAAAACTCCACAGATACCAGGAGAATCTCAAATGAAGTAATATCAATATTTTAAAAACTAATATCAAGAACAGAATATTTTATTTGTGAATCAATAAAAAACCAACTCCACCACCACTTTTAATAACTTGATGTTTGGAAACGAAAATAAAGTCCGGTATTTCTACGCTCAAAGATGAACTATCATCCAGCCAGGTCTCTGTAACTGCCAAAAACTTAGATCTACTCAAGTGAAACAACATTGCCAAATAATACATTTTATTTTTTAAGCTTCTGCAATTGACGCAAAGAAATGAAAAATGATTAGAAGTAACATAAACATTCCTATTATCATACATTGATTGGAAAAAATTTTTATCAGGATCAATGTGATAATCAAACAAAAAAGAGCCTCTTACAAACTTCAGTAAACTTAAACGTTCTTCTTCAATGTCCGTCATGTTAGATGCCATTTAACAAGTCTGCAACCTTTCAACTTCTTCCAGACATATGATTTTATTTGGCTTGTAAAATTAACTTCTTTTGAAAAAACCACTCCATTCCATGTCCAGATGGAGGAGATTTGTTTTTTTAGTAGTCTTCTGCCACGAAAAAAGATCTCTGTGCACCTCTCAGTCAAATTTTTGTTGATATAGATTTTTTGTTTAACTTCCTGCTTACGAAGTACGCGTCTCGAAGAGTACATTCTGTTCCTGACGGTTTTTGAAGCAAGTGTCATAACGATTGGTCGTGGTGCTTTTTTATGCCAGGTATTCTATAACCAGCAGTAATATCTTTCATAGATATGTCGAGATCTAGCCTCGTCCTGCAGCACTACAAGACAGCACTCATTGTATCCTGTCGAGACATATGTTTGAAAGAATCTCGATTCCAGTGACACCCGAAACCATCTCGGTATAAGACGACTCAGGGATACCGTGAATGACAAGATCGTTACATTTCAATTGCCTTCAATCTGTTAACCCGAAACTGAAAAGTTTTGTTTTCCTTCGCCATGGTTTTTAGTTTATCAACTAGTGGCTTAATTTCTTCTTTTATAACTTTTGTCACAGCTTCCAACATTAAGCTCTTCATCATTTCTCAGATGCCATATTCCAGACTAGGAAGTATCATTTTTTATTCTTATCTGATAATGCCTCGATTGTCCTACTTTCCATTAACAAATTTAGAAACTCCTCTTGTTTTTTACACGACATTACAATTTGCAGCAAGATTGGCAGAAGTGGCAACAAACAAAACAGAACTAGACTATGTAACAGAGTAACAGTATTTGTCAAAAAAAGTTTCAAAATCAGATAAACGTTATACCAGTTGTTAGTTTGTATTGCAACAAGTCCAATCATAACTTTTTACAAACTTTTATTTAAGTTACAATCTCTGTTTGTGTGTCTTTCTCTGTACGCAAGTCTTGCAAGTAGAATTTAACCAGTTTTTTTTACCAGTTAGGAAGCTGAAACCTTCAGTATAGCTTTATATTGGATGACAATACATGATTCAATTAAAAAAAAAGTTTGTGTTGAAAAACTCGGGTTTTCCTTTACTTGTTTCCAGAAATATTTTATTAATAACGACTCAATTTATTTAAAACATTATAAAACCATCGTTATAAATAAAAGTAATTTTATTACAACTGCAAAATTAAAAATTATCTTTTTTTTAAACACATTATATAATTTTAAAGCAAGTTTTTTCTCAGAAACAAATTTTTTAGGTTTCAAAATTATAATTTGTTATATAATTCATCATTGTAAATTAGACCACTAGTACCATTTTTTGCTTTTTTCAATATATATTTAATATAAAATTAAATCCATACAAAAAACCTACAAATCATGGAGAAACCTTGAACACCGATGGTTTTTGCCCTGAAAAATACAAAGTTAGTGTCATTCTGAACATGCTACACCAGCGGGCGCTGGTGGTATAGCGGCAAGGCATTCGCCTGTGGACCTGAGAGTCGGCGGTTCGAATCCCGCCGGCGTCACCAGCGTCTGCATGGGGTGTGGGTAAGCGCCTACAAATGGCTGCCTCTGGTTGTCCTGACTAAATGGGCCCACGAGTGAGTTGGATAAAGTTGGAGAAAGTGATTCGTGGCTTAGAAGTCTAACGATTAACGCCACGTAAAACATTGTCAAACTTTTTTAACTTTAACAGAGCCCGTCAATCTACTGATTGTCTAGAGGAACTTCAAATAGAAATTAAAAAAAAAATTAAAGAAATACTGATCAATAATAACATCACAAACAGAATGGTTGATGACGTCAAAAAACATTTTTTGACGTTAGTTTGAAAATGGATAATCCAACGAAGGCCATAAACATTTATTACAAAGCCCAAATGCACAGAAATTATATAGTTGACGAAAACATCATAAAAATATAGTTAAAACTCACATTAAAGTTATTGATCCATTAAACAATGAAATTAAACTTAACGTCAACTATGAACCTAAAACAACCCACTTCATGATTATGCGTAAAAATCCTAGAGCCCGAACCACTCCTCTACAATAACCTCAACAAGAATAAAACGAGCGTGAATTTTGAAAATGATTTGTCCGAAAGAAGAGAACAAAGTGATTGTTGCGAGAATGAAATTGATATGGTAACTGATGAAGATATACTCAACGTCAAAGATATAGAAGATGCGGTTTTTGAAAATCGAACCAGCCAGAATGAAACTACACCTGTCAAGATAAATGAAAGGTTTGTAGATACTGAAGGAGATCTAAATAGAGAAACGCCTGTTTGTTTTAAAAGCTGTGGCTCTAAAAATACGGTGTCAGAATCACTCTCTCTTGATAGTTTTTATACTGATGAAATGGTTGAAGAAAAAGAAAATGACTCGGAAGAGAAACACAAAAGCAGTTATAATGTCGACGATGACGATGTTTTCTGTAATTGTGAAAGTAGTAAGGTTGAGGTTGATGGTGGTGGGGCTACAAAGTGTGGAACTACATTAATGGGAGAAACTGAGAATGTTTTGATTAATAGTGCAGGTGATGCTGAGACACCTCCGGTGTTTGAACATTTACTTTGCAAACCAAATATTATTATAAAAAATAGAAAGTAGAAAAGACAAAAACTACAGAGAATAAAGCGAGCGTGAAATCAGCTGTGTGCGTAGCTAGTTATGTACTTAATTTGTATTTTAGTGAGAATTTGGCTGAACGCGTAGACACTTGTTTACCCACTGAAAGCGTGTCTAGTAATACTCGGCTACTTTTAACTGTCGTTTAATACAATTTATTATTATAAGTTTGAGAAAGTGTCTTTCGATTTTAATATATATTTTTATTATTTTAGTATTACAAAACATAAAACAAAACTCTGAAGATGGTTAAATTAACCAAAACTTGCCAGTCAACTGAAAAAAAAAGATTTTAAAACGTTGCTTGGTGTAGTTTCTAAAAAAAAGATATTGTTGTGTCGCAAAATTTATACAAGAAACTGCTGAATGCGAAATGGGCCAGAAAGTTTAACGAAACTTGCTTGAAGGAAAATATTGTCCCTAACTATGTATGGAATATATATATATATATATATATATATATATATATATATATATATATATATATATATATATATATATATATATATATATATATATATATATATATATATATATATATATATATATATATATACATATATATATATATATATGTGTTAGGGTGTCCCAGAATTTTTCTTTGAAATTTTAAACGGCCACCTTCTATTTTTTCATTTGATATCAAAAACTTAATTATTAAATATTATTGAGATCGGATAAGATAACCATTGCCGACTTGACGTCAAAGTTTAATTTGAAAGGTTGAAAAGTTTGTATGGAGCAATATGGACATTGTAGACGGAAATTTTGCATTGCAAGCAACTTGTTTATTTTTTTAGTAATTGTTGAATATGATTTTGTTTATAAATCGAAGTTTATTTATCTTTTATAAATCGACCCTTGTTTTCTATTTTATGGTATTTCCGTCTTTTTTCAACCTAAGACAGGTGTGTTGCTTTTAGATGTATATAATACATTCGAGTTTCATTGAAAACTCAACACTAACGCTGAAAACTCAACAGTAAACGCATTAATTTCGAGTAGTCAACACGTCAGTGGAGTTACGAAGTTCTAAAGAGAACCAGGTCTAGATTTAAAAAAAAATAGACTTAGCCTTAGTGGTGCTTCCTCTCAGCGCGATAAAACTTGTTTGCCGAAAAACTTAATAACTCTCAAGTTGGTTGCCGCATTAGATAGATGTCAGTTGAGTGTGATAGAATCTGTGTTTATAATTGAAGCTACTATTGAGGCACTAGGACATAACACGGATGACTTTTGTATAAGCAAGTCCTCAATCCATAGAATTCGTACAGAAATGCGAAGAGAGCGGGCTGAAACTATAAAAGTTAATTTTCAAAACAATATCTCGGACACGGTAACTGTCCACTAGAATTGCAAACTATTGTCGGTCTTAGATTCACGTAAATCTAAAGAAGAACGCCTCCTGTTAGTTATTTCATATAAAAATAACGAACAACTTATCGCTGTGCCAAAATTGGACAGTTCGTGAGGACGCAAACAGGCAAAGGCAGTTTGGAATGACAATATCGACTGAAATCTTAAGGACAGAGTGCAGGTTTTCTGTTGTGGTTCTACTGCTTCAAATAATGGCCGTATTAATGGTGCATGTGTGCTTCTCGAACAAAAACTGGATAGAGAAATTCTTATTTTTGCTTGTCGTCATCACGTCTACGAACTAGTATTAAAATGTGTGTTCGAAGCAAAAATCAGCCAAGTAACTACAAGCCCAGAAATTCCGTTGGTTAAAAAGTTCCGAGAAAACTAGACAAATTTCGACGCCAAAAAAAATACAAATCTGTAGTGAAAAGCTATCTTGTTTAAATGTTTCAGAAATTGATAAACTTCTAAAATTTTACCGATTTGAATTGACTAAAAAAATAGCTTGAGATGACTATCGGGAATTAATTGAGCTCTCAATAAGTTTAGTTGAAAATTTTTATTACGCACACTTAAATATTATTTTTCAATCCTTTATATTAACTTCACGGCTCTATCTGTGTGAATGGTTGAACACAAACCTATTTCTCGTCATCCATTCGATCTGAAACTTGGTCCATAAACTCATTAAGACCAAACAATAATTTTGAAATATTCACGCTAAGAAACAAAACAGAAAAATATTTTTAATGCTCTGCTAAAATATCTATGCTTATTTCATTGAAAGTCGACAAATTCTTAAATCAACTTTTAACTATTTTACGTATTCCTTTCGATCTGATGTTTTTTACGCGGATTCGATAATTCATTCATACTAGAATTTGTTATTTATAATGAAATATTGTTTTTATAATGAAATTCTGTATTACATTTTTGTATATACGGTAAACTGACCAATTAATGGCTACAATTTTTATGCGAGTCAGGTAGGTTTTCAGCCCATAGGACCACGCACGTTTATGAATATAAACATTGTACAGTTTCAAAATCTCTATTAAAAACTAATCATGGTTTTTGCATGCAATACATTAAAATAAAGTTTTAGAGCCATTTTTTGAAAAAGCTTGATTTGTACCAATTAATGCCCATGGAGTACCATTTACTGGCCATCCGGCAGAGTAGTGAATACTAAACTTTCGATTTTGCCTAACTTTTCACTCATGTTTATCATTAAGCTGCATAGGAACAGATGTCCGTTGTGTTTTGTTAGCATGGTAGTTAAATCATTTTGCCATTCCCAACTAATGCTGATCACTTTAATGTTTTCGTTCACCAATTTGTGTTAGTGGTCATTTGTGACCCTTTTTTTGGTTAAACAAATAAATAAATAAAATACGGCCGACGTTCTTATTGCTGCATCTGAGCACGGCTTGGGAATTCACTGTTATGCCGACGATGCTCAATTGTATGCTGTCGGTGGAGCGGCCGATGCAGACTGTCATATAACGAATGTGACTGAATATATTCGTGTGATTGATACCTGGATGTCGTCGAATCGTCTCAAGTTGAACCATGACAAGACTCAGTTTATCTGGCTTAGAGGACGAAAACAGTTACAAACAATCAGAACAAAATATGTGAATCTCCTTGGGGGCGTTGTGACCCTTCAACCTGCGGTGAATGATCTTGGTGTTACGATTAATGGTCCATTGACTATGCGCGATCATGTCCAGAAAATCTGCCGCTCATCATCTTACCAGCTACGCCAACTCCGAGTCATTCGCGGCTCTCTCTCAACCGAGGCTTGCACAATGCTCGTTCATGCGTTCGTCTTAAGTGAACTCGATTACTGCAATAGGCTGCTTGCAGGATTGAGTGATGAACTTATCAACAGACTCCAGTCTGTGCTGCGTTCGGCGGCTCGCCTGATTCTAAAGAAGCGGAGATTTGACACAGTTTCGGATGACATGCGTAAACGTCTGCACTAGCTCCCTATCAGACAAAGAATCCAGTTTAAACTAGGTCTATTGGTTTTTAAGTGTTTGCACGGTCTGGCTCCGCCATACTTGAGCGACATGATTTCATTAGTCAGCTTTAGTGATTACAATTCCTTCCTTGGTCAGCAGCTCGTGGCAACCTGAATGTTCCCCGGACACACTCTGTGCGGATGGGTCCCCGGGGTTTCGCATTGGCTGGTCCGAAGCTCTGGAACTCCTTGTCACAGGAGCTAAAAAATCCTGACACCATTTAAATCTCTCCTTAAATTCGAACTTTTTAGAAGAGCTTATTAAGCTAATTAACTATACAATACTGTACAACTATCCATTATTATTTTATTTTTATTTCTATTTTTATTTTTGCACGTGACTCACGTGGCGCTCCCGTAATGGACTTTGTCGATAAGGGAGCGCCTAATCAAATGATTCTTTGATTTGATTCGATTTACTTTCCCTGGCCAGTATATGAAAAAATACTACTATAAGCATAATGAACAGGTAAAACCTTCATTTAAATCAACGTTATGAAATATTCCACAATCACTTGCACATGAAATGTGGCAACGGATTTTGGCACATTAAATGCATGGGACCCAATCATCACTGTACTTGGAGTTTTCAGCATCAAAATAAACTCTAATGCATTTTATGCACTGTCAATTTGTTTCATATTTTTGTTGTAGTTTTTGCTTTTTGATAACTAAGTTTTTTTCTGATTGCTAACCATACCTTTTTTTAAACAGTTTTTTTTCTTTTGCAATCCTTTGTTTTTTTCAGTTTTTGTTTTTCATTTTAAACTTTGGCAGTTTTCTCATTAATTTTAGAGTTGTAAACTTCATCTGAAGTAAGGACAAAATATTTCATATCTGTTTTTCTATTATTTCCTTTTTTCCGAATTTGAGGAACAGGATCAGACAAATTATCAGAATCAGAATCCAATAGGCAGTGTTGGAAAAAGTACTGTGTTTCAGTACTTAAGTAAAAGTACAAGTAACGCCTCAAAAAGTTACTTAAGTAGAAGTAGAAGTATTTGCTAAAAAAATGTACTTAAGTAAAAGTAAAAAGTAGCAGCACTTTAAAGTTACTTTTAAAGTAAAAAGTAAAAGTACTGAAGCCGCTTTTGTAATGGTCATTCGTCAATCATCTAACTCTTGTCACAAAATTGGCATTAAGGAATGACTGTGAAATTGTTGTTTGGTGAAGTTTTTCGTTTCTTTGGCTCACCATATTGGGAACTTCATCACTGTTTTCGTATTCCGATACACGCGCTGGAAGCATGCGTATCACGTCTTTCTTCAAGTTCGACGGAGAATCGTGGAATGCTGGACACGTAGTTGCTTTAGGTTTGCACAGCAAGCATGTGAGCATTTTGACTAAATATGGCCATGGGTGTTTTTATTAAGTTCATTGTTGTTCCGCCTATCTTCGCCACCACTGTTCACGTTCGCTCCTTCGGACGAATTCATAATAATCTCGAACAATCTATTGTACACCAAAACAAGTATGACCGCAAAATCTTAGCTCCACCCACAAGCTTCAATACAATCAATACTACTAACATAAAAGTAAAATGGGGTTCGAATCATAGATAATTAATACAACATCGATTTAGAATTTATGTCGTTTTATTAATTTTTTACAGTACTTTGTAACGCTTTGTCCTGAAAAAGGAACGAAGTAAAAGTAAGTCCGAAAATATTACTTCGTTACAAGTAAAAAGTACTAAAAATAATCTGTACTCCGTTACAAGCAAAAAGTACGTCGGATGTACTTAAGTAAAGTAACGCGCTACATTTACTTCGTTACCGAACAACACTGCCAATAGGTTTGATAAATTTTAAAATGGAAATAGTGTTGGGTGACTTCTTACTTTAAAATGTTCTTGATTTTCATTTTATTGACCGTCGTCTATTCCGTCCGATTTAAAATTACTATTTAATTTTCCTGAAACTATATTACAATTAACGTTATTTTCAATTTCCTGGTGTTCCTGTGTTGCTGACTGATTTGATTCTTGTGTGTTAATATAAACAAAATTATTTTAATATGCTTCGTCTGAAACGGCATTGGAATGAAACGGATAAATTCCACATGAGCAAAAACCTGATTTTATATTAGATTCAGTCATTGAGCTTTCCCAGGCTCTAGCAAACAGACCACAAAAATTTGAATGTCTAATCACCACATCAGGATAAATGTTTATCAGCTTCTGGCAATAATCTCCATAAGCATAATTGAATGGTTTGAAAACCGTCCGGTCACATGACTGTAGCCAATTAGAGGTGTGGGCTGGTAGCTCAACAATATGGATTTGATTGTTTCGTGCCAGATCAAGTAATTCCACAAAATTGTGAGTGTCGTGTCTTTCCAAAATAAGAAATTGTGATCGTGCAGGTCCAATGTATGCTAAAAATGTTTTCTCAAACCAAAGTTTGTTAATGTTTGTCAAAGTTTGGTCAAGTTTTTTTCAGAAACACTCTATATAGCACCCTTTGGAGAATGTTCCACATCTTATGTTCGAGTTGTAAACCAGTTGCATCCATATTCCAGATTTGTTCTGGTTTTGTTTGTAGATGTTCCGAAGTCATCAATCATCCTAAAGTTTTAAAATGCTTTTGGATCTCCTGCTTGTCCATGCACATATGACGTACAACAGTTGTTCCTTCCGGACAGGGCAGAGTCATTTCCACTTTTTGTTTTTTCATAACTCTCCGCCATTTTTCGGTGGGAATTCATTTTTAAAAAGAAACTTTATGCTTTTTTTAATTAAAAATATTATAATTAATGTCACCAACCATTAATTATTGGTTATAAAGTACCATTTATTGGCTATAATGTACCATATACTGGCCATGGCTAGTATTGGCCAGTATATTGACTAATAGTTGGCAATTAATTAGACTTTTTGTATGATCTACAATTTCTCATTCTACGTTATTTTTATAAGAAATTTAAATGAAAAAAAACAAAAAAAAGTAAATGAAAACAAGTCATAGTGTCACCTTTCATTTGGAATTATTTTTTAAAATGTCCAGATATTTCACTGGTTCAGTTGAAAAAGAATTTCAACTCGAGTTTTCGAAATTTTAAGAACGTAAGGTTGCGAACATTTGAGCTTTTATGTAGCGATAAATTTTGCCGAGAGCCTGGATAAGTAACACTAGGCTACAAATTTACATTTAACCAAAGAGTTTAAAACTTTAAACAAGTGAAGCAAAAACAAAGTTTTTTAAAAACACACTTTTCTATTTTTACTACATAAACAACAGACATATTAGCATATACAATAAATAGTTCGACGAAAATATCACAAAAAATTATTTAATTAAATTTTGTCTAATTGATCCGAATATTTGATAAAATGCATTGTTAATCAGTTCAAAGGTATGTTTAAATTTTTAAGTCTCTAGCTCATCGGAAAGTTAGTTTTAAATCGATTGCAAATTTTGACTACAGATCGACAGACAGAGAAGTCAGGTTAAGTAAAAGTGTGTAAAAAAGTTCTAGGTGACGTTGATTTTTTTAAATGCGCCTGAAAAATGGCCAGTAATTTGTCAGTGACCAGCAATTGGTCAGTTTACCCTAAATATATTATAGACGAGTACCCCGCTACTAGCTTATATTTTCAATCCCTACAACAAAGTTGAAGTTTGGTAAATTTATTTGCCGCTGCGAACTTTACATTCTGTTAAATTTTCAGATTGATTGGACAACACTTAAGTAAACTATAGATTTAAATCAATTAAAACTTGATTTTTTTAAATTAAAAATTTTATGTAGAGAAAGGAACTTTGAATTTTAATTTATTTAAAAAAGCGACATGTTGTTTATTCAACCAGTTAGGTCATATCAGACATTTTAAGTAATATAAAAAAACTGATAGTCTGTAGTTTTTCCTAACATAAAAGCGCAATGATGTATGTATTATGTCACCCGGTTGCCATCTGCAGGTCTGAAAAAACTCACGTTGATAGATTATGAGACGCTGATACGGTTTGTTAGGGCACTTTTTAGTTAAAATGTTTAAATAAAAAGTTATTAGCCGCGAAAGTTTAACGCTTTACGGATATATATAGAACAGCCTACGTCATCACTAAATATAAATAAGTTGAAAATAAACAAATCACCGAAGTAGACGGCCGGCGGGTTTTTCCCAATTTTGAGATTACGTCATCACACAATAAAAACAAGTTGAAAAAAAAAACAAATTACCAGGTGGGTTTTTTCCAATTTTGAGATTACGTTTAATATAAACAAGTTAAAAATAAATAAATCTCTGAAGCAGAAGGAAGGCGGGTTTTACACATATTTGAGCGTACGTCATCGCTGAATATAAGCAAAACAAAATAAATTTCCGTAGTACGTCGACGGGTTTTTCCCAATTTTGAGCTTACGTCATCAGTCAATACAAACAAATTGAAAATAAATTTATTACCGAAGTTTTTTTCATTTTTCGCTATTAAAGTTTAATTTAACTGTAGGAGTTTTTCCATATTCATCTATTAAAATTGTTGAGTGTTTTCGCTAGCAGTTTTTATCAGTTACATCTATTAAAAGTTTGTTTCATAGGCGGTTTTTTTATTGTCAACCACGAAAGGTTTGTTTTTTCTTAGGAGGTTTTTTCCTATATCAGCCATTAAAAAGGTTGAGTTTTTTCGTAGGCGGCTTTTGTCACTATCTACGATTAAAGTTTTTTTTTTGTATGCAGTTTTGGTTTTTTTTTTCGATAAGATTACTTTTATTTAGATGACAAAACTCACACGCTTTGCGCGCAAAGCGTGCGTCAAACACTGGTTGTTGTTAAAGGCACTTCAATTTTTTTAATTATTTTTAACAGAAAAATTTAACTACGAAGACTGATAGCATAAACTATTGTAATATTGTTTCCAGGTATGACGTGGGAAGATTCACGTCAGAAAGATGGAACACATTAAATGAACATCTAAGAAAACTGGCGGAAAAACCATGGAACTTATTTGGAGGAAATAACCTCTATGATTCAGAATATTTGAAATACTACACAGGCATCAAAACACATCACATCCCTAGTATGTGTGATTACACAAATGTGGAATATACAAATGAAATTAATGAATTTGTAGTGTTCAGAAGACGTGATAACGGATTCAACAGTATTTTCTTTAGCAATTTTACAGAAGCTTGCAAAAAAGTTAGTATTGGGCTGTTTATAAATAACGAAATATTCAACAATTGATATAAATACAATGTTTCAGATCAACTGTTCTGCAAAAGTAAATCTATTAGGAAAAACCAGTTGGCGAACTTCAGCTAAATATCGAGCAATAATACACGTTCCATATCAAATTTCGGTTATGAGCGTCTTTGAACAATACCGCATGAATATTCCCATGTTTTTTCCATCTCCAGAACTTCTCGCTCGCTGGCAAGTGGATCATTATGTTATGCATGAAATAACTTTTAATGGAGCAGTTCTAAGTCAGCCTCCAAATGCTTCTATCATACCACCTCATCCATCTCAAGCAAAGATACCCGATCCAAGAAAAAAATTAAACTACAACGAGTCTCTATACTGGATGAAATTTGCAGATTTCTATCAAATAATGCCACATGGAATTATATACGACAACATACCTCATCTAGTTAATTTAATAGAAAATGCAGACGATAAAATGATGTGGCAGATTAGTTATAAAATGCGTCAATATAACGTTGAATTTAAAAAAAGACTTCTGAATAAATGGAAACACATTCTACTTGAATTTGCCAAGCACAGTCCTAACAATCCCCACTAATAATAATTAAAGTTTGCTGCCATTAGATAAAGGCTCGTCGTTACTTGGTGCCCTATATTTTTATTTAACTTTCTGAAGACGGTGGTAATAAGGCTAATTCACTTTTTTTATTATTACATGATTATGTTATTAAAAATACTAAAAAATATGTGTTGACAATGTTTATGTTAGGTTTTTACACGTTATTCCAATAATTTAAAGCTCAGAGTTTTTTTAATTTATTTGTTTGTTTCAAGCTTAACTGAAAGTACACAAGAGAGAAATAATTGACATGAAAGTATATCACGCCGACTAACGTGCACACGTGTGAGTACCAGAGATTGAACAGTAAAGATAATAATAGTTATTTACAAAATTATTAATTAATTGTTTCATAGATTGTGCCGTGTATCGATGTTGAAGTTAAAAGTTGAAAACTAATTTTTTAAAGTAGCCCCACGGTCGAACGAGCTTCGGAGCCACTTTAAATAGAAGGAGGATTGAAAGAGACAGTGAAGAGGAAAGTTTTAAGCAAACTACAGAACTCCGTTTCAGACGTAGCAAGCTTGACTGCCAATGGAAGATTGTTCCACGTCTTGGGTCCAATGACTCTGAAGCATCTTTCACCGAGTGATGCTCGACGTGAAGCTGGCACGACGAGATGTTCGAAGACGACGATCGGAGTCGTCTGCGGCCGGAGACGGAGCTGGTCAGTTGAAGATCCAGGCTGAGATAGAGTGGGCCATTATTGTGAAGACACTTGAAAACGAGTAGCCAGTGGAGATCATGTAAATTAGGTGTCACGTGATCATACTTTTTGGCGTTGGATGTCATTTTGGCGGCGGCGTTGATGACGAGCTAAAAGCGATTGAGTTGAGAAGCTGGTGGACCGACCAATACGGAGTTGCAGTATTCGATTCGTGGAAGTATTTTTTGGCCAAGGGTGGGTAGAGACCTGCTCACACTCTTAATCTGCCTGAGAATAAAGAAGCATGAGCGGACTGTGTTGCAAACATGAAATCGCATGGTAAGGTCAGAATCCTTAAAGATTCCGAGGTTTCTTACCATGGATGAATGAGTGATGTCGAAACCGGAGATGTTGATTGGATGATTGGATGATTTGGGATGAAATGGAGAAGGCGCCTAGACAAACACCACATGGCCTCGGTTTTTTTCGTGTTGAGCTGTAGTCGGCTAGCCGACAGCTAACGACTGATGCCAGCAACGCAAGCGGACATGCGTGCGGACAGATCAACGGTCCGGTCGGGTAGGCAATGACCGTAGATCAGTGTGTCGTCAGCGTAGGGTGGTAGTGCATGTTGTGATTGTCAAAAACACGTGAAATTTCTTTTGTGTAAAGAGAGAATAGGAGTGGGCCAAGGACGGAATCCTATGGAACACCGCAGTCAGATGATGAAAGCGGAGATGATGAATTGTTGTATTGAACGTAGAACAGGCAGCTTGACAGGTATGAATGAAACCAGTCGGCGACGAGGTCAGTAGAGCCGCAGGATGATTGTAATGGTTGGAGTAATATGTTGTGTTGTGATCGACGGTATCGAAAGCAGCGGACAAGTCAAGAAGTACCAAAAGAGATAGCCTGCCACCGTCGGTGGACCTGAGCAGATCAGAGGTGACCTTGAGAAGTGCGATTTAAGTTGAATGGTTGGAGCAGTAAACCGATTGGAGAGATAGGTATAGGTTATTTGAATATAGATATTTGAACACACGTGCAATTTAGAGATGATGGAAAGCTTAGATATTGGGCGATATGATGATGTTGAATTTAGATCGAGTCCAGGTTTTTTATGAGTGGAGTGATGTAGGATAGTTTAAACTGCTTAGGAAATATTCCTGTAGTGAAGGAAAGGTTAAATAATGTGGAGATGTAAGAAGCAAGCAAAGCCGATAACTTCTTTAAAAAACGCGTTGGGATGGGGTCCAGTGAGCAATGATGGTCGGAAAACGATGGATAAGCCCTGTAACTTCAATGACGTTGATTGGCTCGAAACAGCTGAGGAAGCTCTCCGGCACGAGCCGAACGGGTGTGGTGACGGAAGAAGAGTCAACGTTAGAAGTCGTCGAGCGATGAACGAGCCTAAGCTAATTTTGTTATTTTTGTAGTCCAAAAAGAAGAGCGTTTATTTCTAAGTAGACTTTGATATTGGAGCATTTGGAAGCGCCACTGGCGGGCATCGATTTTTGATGAAAGTAGTTTTGACTCGATTGATCTCAGACGCTTCTTGGCGGCGAGGCATTCCCGATTGAACCATGGGTCCGAAGCCCGAGGTCGCAGGCGAACAAAGTAGGTGCGAGTTGATCTGCGATTCTTGTGAGTTCGTTATGGAGTAGATCAGCCATCTTGTCAGGGTCGGTAAACGTGAGCGTGAGTAATGGCGATGAATAAAGTTAGCCTCGAAACAAGTCCAGGTCAATGCAATTCCAACTGCGACAAGTACTAGTGCTAGGTCCTGTGGAGTCGGAGAAACAGGACGATAGTGAGGACCAATATAAGAAGTGGTGGTCAGAAATGCCAATGTTGAGAACGCCTACGGTAGTGCGCCCGGGTAGCCACCTCGGAGCAGCCACGCCGAGGACGCTACGGCGAGTGTGGGTGGGTCCTTTGAAAGCTGGTGTGAGATCGTACGACGAGAGAGTGTCGAGAAACGAGTGTGTTGTGGGATTATCACGATTGAGCCTGATGTTGAAATCCCCAACTACAAACGTCTCTTCGTTCCTGGTTGAAAAGTGGTCGAGCAGACGGGCGAGCTCGTCGAAAAAAGTTGGTGAGATAGGTCCTGTTTTATAGACGACTGCAACATTATGGGCGCCCGAACCAGACGAGATACGGGCGCAGATGAACTCGAAGGTGGTAACTGTGAACAAAACGTCGATCCGGAAAAGTCGAAGTCGTGAGGCGATCACAACCGCAACCCCACCGTGATTCATATATGATGAGATGTCGGATGTCTTCGTCCTGGGTTGATCAATCACGTGGTAACCTTTGGATGTGAGATGACGAATGCACACAGAGTCACGGTCATGCCAGGTCTCGGTGAGAAAGAGTTTGCTGAAGCCACGGTCAACCATTAGTGATACAATAGCGTCGACTTTATTGTTCAAAGACCTAACATTTAAGACGCCGAAGTCGCCTTGTCGAGGGATCGGTAACCGCTGAGAGAGAGGCTCACGTCGATGACGACCAAGACCGGACCGTCGACCCCGATAATGGCGACAGCTGAAATCAGTACGTTAAAGATTGAGCTTTTTATGTGTGAAGAGTAGGAGCGATGTCGTCACCACAGAATTTGTTTTTATTGAGCTCCGGACGAGTGAACGAGCGAAATCACATTATCGCCCAAATCCCGGACGAAACACAAAAGTATTGTATGTCAGACGAGTGGAAGAAATAAAATTAGTAAATTAAACAAGCAACAAGAACCGTTCGCAAATCACAACGCCGAACACGCTAAAAATATGTGTTAGAAGATATGTTTAGAAGAATAAAACTAAAAACAAACGGTGAAGCAGCCGCACGACGCGAAAATATATTTTGCATATTTTAGCCGAAATAATAATTTTTGAAAACATTGATAAATATTAATATTATATTTATCCCTGTGAGCGATAGTCTGTTAAAGTTATAATTCCTAAAGGCAAGAAACTGCGTTCGAAATACTCGGTGTGAAGTTATGCAAATGTTATTTAAAAGAGAACGAAGAGAGTTTAAAGATATTGGCTGATATCGAAGCTGGTCAAACACGAATGAATGACTTGAAAATGCTAAAAAAATATAAGGAGATAAAAAGTTTGATGAGGCATAATGACAATGTGATTGACATATTAGGAAAACAGAAGAAAAAAATCAGGATCTGGAGCACTAATTGAAAGAAATTACCAACAACACATCCAAAAAAACTGGTAAATAATCAGTTGATAAAAAAGAATGGTTCATCTTGTTTAAATAAAACGTGGAAGTTGTGAAAAGAGCTGTTGAGGCAGTGCAGACGACCATGGAATGTAAAATTCGAGTAAATAATGAGAGATTAAAAAGGAAAAATAATCTTGTGGCTTATAATATGCTTGAGGATGGTGATGATTCAAAATTTAGGGACAAGAAAAGAGTTCCAAAATTACTAAAAAAATACAGAGAAAGATATGGACAATGACATTTTGGAATTTTTCAGATTGGGGAAAAAATGAATTCTGTTAATAAGGCCAGATTATTTTGTCAAGTTTATAAATCAAAGCACACAGAAAATATGCTAGAAAATAGTTTTAGACTGGGGAAAAGTGTGGAATTCAAAATAAAAATTGTTAATAAAAATCTCTGTCACGGTTGTCTCCATCGTCGATTGTAATTTTGAGCTGAATAACTTTATTGAGCGCGATGAAAAACGCCTACTAGAGAGGTAGCGTCGGTTCGCTTATTAATAAAACTTGCTCGTTTTTGGAAATCTTCCATCTATTTTTTTTCTTAATCCGCACAGCTGCGGCACATCCGGATTTTTCGATAATTGTTCCTAATGAGATTTCTGTCGGAACCCCGGTAATAGATGGAAGATTTCAGGAACCCACTGCGGTCATCCTCACTTTTGAGCCGGACCGGACTCCTCCGAAGCATATCAGAATCTCATTCCTAACCTTCAGACTGAAGGATCACGACATTCTGGTGGAAGAATTGAGGCACTATGGAATCCGGGGAGCTCCACTATCATGGTTCAGTCACTATCTTAGCTGTAGATCACAATGCGTCCAGTACAGCAATTCTATCTCTTCGATGAAGCAGGTAACTTGCGGGGTGCCTCAAGGGCCGGTGCTGGGGCCGCTTCTATTCCTCATCTATATTAACGACCTATGCTCAGTTTCAGATCGCCTTGAATTTGTTTTGTTTGCGGACGATACTAACCTCTTTGCGACTGGCGATAACTTAGAAAATTTATATTACGATACCAACCGTGAATTGCTTTCTGTTTCTAAATGGTTCTCTGCTAGTAGACTTTCCTTAAATGTAAGCAAAACGAATTATATTTTATTTCACCATATAAACAAAAATACTTTCTGTAATTTTTAGCTGAAGATTGAAGATATACCAATTTTGCGGGTTCCTTATTGCAAGTTCTTGGGCGTGTTGCTTGATGAACACCTTACATTAAAAACTCACATTGAACATGTTACATCTAAGGTTGAAAAAAATTGTGGAGTGCTATCTCGTATACATCAGTTTGTTGATACCAATATTTCTATGATGTTATACTATGCACTTATCTTTCCGTACTTATCATACTGCAATATTGTCTGGGCCTCAAATTATTCAACTCGTTTAAAGCCTCTTCATATTTTGCAAAAGCGAATTATTCGAATTATTTTTCACATCGTCTTGTAAAATTCAAATGGCTAACAACAACATTCTTAATATTTATCAGAATAATTTTTACCAAACTGGCATTTTCATGTATAAATATGATAATTTTATATTACCCTCATCATTCGATAACATGTTTGTAAAATTATCTGATGTTCATTCCTATGATCTGCGCCCCGGTTGCTGTTTTCGAACGGATTTTGCTCGGACAACTCTTAAAACATTCTCTATTAAATGCTCTGGCCATCGTATTTATTCAAACATTCCAATATCAGTCTCCTCCTTGAAACGTATTTTCTTATTTAAGCAAGCTCTGAAATCTTACTTATTATTGTCACACTCTTAACTTCTCAATACCTATTACCTTAACATACCAATTTCAGTCTCTTCCTCGATAAGTTTATTAAACTACTATTTGAAATGTTTTAACTCAACCCACTGATTTTGGTTCTTTTGTAAAGGTTGTCCATTAAGCGGGAAGGAATTCCCTTCGGACGAACCTTTTGGGCACCTTATTCCTTTCTCAACTGATCGATTTTTTCTTTTTTGAAATTTTGGTACTATATTTTTCTTGTCGTTTTGGTTATTGACTATTTTCTTTTGTTTAAGTTTAATACTTATGTTGGTGCTCAATAAATAAAAAAAAATATAAAAAAAATAGGGAATACATTGCGAACCCGGTAAGATGCTTCAATTGCAATCAATACGGACACGTGGCCAAGTACTGTAAGGCCAAAACTTCTTGCCCTAAGTGTGCCGGAGAGCACGAGCTAAGTAACTGCTTAACACCAGAGCTAGAACAACCTAAAAAGATATGTGCCAGCTGCCAGACTCCTGACCACAGGACAGGCAGCGGAGAATGCCCCAAGTGGCAGAAAGCCAAAAGAAATATCGACACTGCGACATAAAAAATAAACATACTCAAAGGTGTTGAAAAGCGGTTTTAAAAAAACTACAGAGACCGAGATCCAAGACAAAACACCTGAAATCCAAAAACAAGTAACCAGGATTGCCAAAAGGACTAACGCTCTGAAAAAGAAAGCCACAGAAAAAACACCAGAGGCAGACATGGTAGCCAAATTGCTAACCATGATTGATCAGATTTTGCAGGTGCTGTCCACGTTGGTCCACCAAAAAGACGAACAGCACAACCAAGAAATTGCAGCTTCAAAGACTGCAGCAGCCATTCTCCCGGGCTCCGGGATTGAGGAATCAGCTGGAGAATGGCAACAATGATGTTCAACCAAAGAAAGAGAGGGAAGAAGAAGATGAAGAATTTTTTAGATATATTTTCTGACATTTTCCTTTTTCCCTCTCTAAATGGACACATTTATTTTTATTTTTATTGTATTTTTATTTTTATTGTATTTCTTTTTTCTTTTTTTTATGTTCCGTATAAAAATACAATGTATAAAGACGTTAAACAACAATAAAAAAAAATAAAAATAAAAAAAATGCTCGTTTTTGGTGTGCTTTTAATTCTAGCGTCTTTCCTTTCTGGTTTTTGATAATAATTTTTAGTACGTTGTATAGATATTGTATAGTCCTTTATTTGTACCTAATTTTATCGATTTCGGATGAGTATTAAATAAGTTGTACCGTGAAATGTAACTTATTTTAAGCACACTTTCTTGTAAATTTTTTGACTGCTGACCTAAGCGCTTTCGTTCTGCGTTGTGATTGGCTCTTCAAGTAATTATCATAATTCCTTTTGACTAAGTGTCGTTTCTAGCTATTTGTATCGTTGCTAATGTAAAACTTTTTAGTATATCAAATTATAAAACGAATTATCTGTTTGGAAAAAGAGTTTAGTTTAATATTATTACTTCTTTGCGGTGATTTTTGATGTATATTGCCTTTGTAAACTTTTGTGTGTCAAACGGTCACGTGGGGCTAGTCAAACGGTCACGTGGGATTAGTCAAACGGTCACGTGGAATTAAGGCTGCATTCGGATTGGTGGTTTTTGTAAATTAAAATTGACACGTGTGCTAGGCTATATGAGGAAATTTTTGCGATTGGAAGTTAGTTCTCTTCTTCATGGGATTTTGAGAGGTGAAGCTCTGTCGGATTAGTGTCGTTTGTGTTATATTAATAAAATTTTAACCTTGATAGTCTCGAGTTAGTTGTTTCGTCGTCAGGCATCAATACCCGAGCAGAATCCCGTCACATCTCAAAAGAGAACAGAGAGGATTGTAAAATGTTATTAGAAAATTAAAAAAAATAAAGTGAGATTTGAAGATGATGAAAAAATAGGTAATTAGAATCAGAGAGAGGCCTGGGAGCTTTAGTGTAGAGAGCTGCACGGTCATTTTTTTCCGCAACTGCGATCTCGTCATTTTTTACTTAATGTAATATGATTGACATATGTTGCGTCATCAACTGTTTAATAATAATAATAATAAGAATAATAATAAAAATCGGGATTGCGGGGATACCGCGGTAATGCGGACGATCGAAGCTGTAATACCACGAGGATGGTGTTATATACTACGGTAATCCCGCCGGGATAATGTTAGATACTGCGGTAATCGCAAGGCGATGGTGTTTGATATTGCAGTAATCCCGTGGGGATGGTGTTTGATATTGCGGTAATCCCGCGGGGATGGTGTTTAATATTTTTTTATTTATTTATTTATTGAGCACCAACATAAGTATTAAACTCAAACAAAAGAAAATAACCAAAACGACAAGAAAAATATAGTACCAAAATTTCAAAAAAAAAGAAAAAATCGATCAGTTGAGAAAGGAATAAGGTGCCCTAAAGGTTCGTCCGAAGGGAATTCCTTCCCGCTTAATGGACAACCTTTACAAAAGAACCAAAATGAGTGGGTTGAGTTAAGACATTTCAAATAGTAGTTCAATAAACTTATCAAGGAAGAGACTGAATTTGGTATGCTAAGGTAATAGGTATTGAGCAGTTATGAGTGTGACAATAATAAGTAAGATTTCAGAGCTTGCTTAAATAACGAAATACGTTTCAAGGAGGAGACAGATATTGGAATGTTTGAATAAATACGAGGGCCAGAGCATTTAATAGAGAATGTCATCGAATGATGAGGGCAGCATAAAATTATCATATTTATACATGAAAATGCCAGTTTGGAAGAAATTAATCTGATAAATATTAAGAATGATGTTGTTAGCCATTTGAATTTTACAAGACGATGTGGGAGGCATGTGAAAAATAATTCGAATAATTCGCTTTTGCAAAATATGAAGAGGCTTTAAACGAGTTGAATAATTTGAGGCCCAGACAATATTGCAGTATGATAAGTACGGAAAGATAAGTGCATAGTATAACATCATAGAAATATTGGCATCAACAAACTGATGTATACGAGATAGCACTCCACAATTTCTTGCAACCTTAGATGTAACATGTTCAATGTGAATTTTCAATGTAAGGTGTTCATCAAGCAACACGCCCAAGAACTTGCAATAAGGAACCCGCAAAATTGGTATATCTTCAATCTTCAGCTAAAAATTACAGAAAGTATTTTTGTTTATATGGTGAAATAAAATATAATTCGTTTTGCTTACATTTAAGGAAGGTCTACTAACAGAGAACCATTTAGAAACAGAAAGCAATTCACGGTTGGTATCGTAATATAAATTTTCTAAGTTATTGCCAGTCGCAAAGAGGTAAGTATTGTCCGCAAACAAAACAAATTCAAGGCGATCTGAAACTGAGGATAGGTCGTTAATATAGATGAGGAATAGAAGCGGTCCCAGCACCGACCCTTGAGGTACCCCGCAAGTTACCTGCTTCATCGAAGAGATATAATTGCTGTACTGGACGCATTGTGATCTACAGCTAAGATAGTCACTGAACCATAATAGTGGAGTTCCCCGGATTCCATAGTGCCTCAATTTTTTCACCAGAATGCCGTGATCAATCGTATCGAAGGCTTTAGCTAGGTCCAGGAAGATGCCAACTACATATTTCCCACGATCCATGGCCTCGGCAATATTTGAGTGTAACATAACCAGTGGCATATAAGTTGAGTGATTTTTTCTAAATCCAAACTGATTGGGTGTAATAATGGAAAATTTATCAAGATAATTATAAAGTCTGGAGTGCATCACTCTTTAAAAAAACTTTGAGAAATATTGGCCGGTAATTAGAAAAGTTTTCTTTTTTCCCATATTTGTAAATTGGAATGACTTTAGCAGTTTTTAGTTGAGCGGGGAATACCCCTGAAGACATTGAGCAATTTATTATAGCAAACAGAGGACAAGCGATCGCCGTAATTGAATTTCGTGCGATGCATGGGTCGACTCCATCGGTTCCGCAGCTGTGAGAGATCTTTAAGTTTGAAGCTATTTTGATAAACTCATCGGGCGTAGTGGGTGCGACATAAAAAGAGTGAGTCACATGATCGCCAAGATATTTTTCAAACGTTGTATCCGGTGGAGATATCTTTCTTGCGAGGTTGGAGCCAATATTAGTTAAGTAATTATTGAATGACTCAGCAATAACAGAAGAAGATGTTAATAGACTACCGTCATCCGTACAGAAAGTCTCGCATTGTTCCATGTTGGTCTTTTTTATTTAAAATGCTCCCAATTAACTTCCATGTTCCTTTCATGTTGTTGTTGTTTAATTTAAACTTTTCGGAATAGAATTGTTTGATGGTTTTTACCTTTGTTGATTTGAAGAGGTTTCTAATTGTAGTAAATTTCTGTTTGTTAGAAGGAGATGGATTCCTGGTGTATGATCGGTAAAGCGCATTTTTTTTCTTGCAGCTTTTCATAAGTTCAGGTGTCATCCATTCTTTATCAAACTTGTTAGGTCCGTTAGATTTTCCGCTGCAGCTCACCAGAGGAAAAAAATTATTATATATCTCAAGGTATCTATTGATAAATATTGAATAGGCGGATGACGCGTCGCCACACTCGGCCACCTCTAATACCCTAGACCAATCGGCTCCATGCAGTGTTTGCTCAAAAATTTCTTTATTAACGAAACTCCTTCTTAAAGAAGAGACAGGATTTTTTCCGACGCAATCAGGTGACAATAATGTGGCAGAGAGAAAAATAGGGAAGTGGTCCAAGACATCATCGAGTACAATCCTGGCGAGAGTCTTCTGTAATGGATAATTGTGAATCTGGCCATGAATCTGTAAATTTGAAAACAAAGTAAGTATTACTGGTTTGTAATTGATTAGAAATTTCATTAAATGATTTAATAAAATATAACAAAATTTTTCCGAAGTATTATTGAAGCTAAATTTAATAAAAAAAATTTAAACAAAATGAACGTTTACTTTATTCAACATAAATAACCTTGAAAGTGGGATTAAATCCGTATTCTTCAACAATGTCTTCTCCGAATGAAGTCATTTGAAAACACTTACTGTATTTTTGAGTGTTTGCTAGAAAATGACGTGATTCTGGTGTATCGCCACGAAGCAATGAATGCAGTGGCTCTGGCGGTGGTGTCAATAATGTCAATTTCACTTTACCATTAAGGCAGCACAATCCAGGCGTTTCTCCAGAAAACTTCAATGCGGCACAATGTTCGCAAACAATGTCCATTGGACCAATGCACACGAAAGGATGAGAGCCGTAATCAATTGTGCAATCGTAGAGATTCAAATTTGCAATTGTGTGTCGAAAATTAACTGTTTGTTGATCACTGACATAAGCAGTTTCGGGGAGTAAATCTCTTTGCTCTTGTCTTCGAGAAGCACGAAGCCGGGCCATACTAACGCGGCGCCTTTCTCGCGCTAATTCCAGTTCTTCCGCGGTGGATTGGTTAACATTGTTCTGATGCCTAATTCCCTGACGGCTATTTTGGGAAAGATTATATCTTCTGGGTCGCGGCATTGTTATTAATAATGTTTTTGTTAAAAGTAATAAAACTTTAAAACTCGCAAATTAATTTCAACGAACGAAAATATAATATTGAGAGAACAGCATTGACACTTTGTTAATGCCAAAAACGGAAAAAGCGAAACAAAAAATCATATATCTTTGCTAAAAATATCTTTTATATTTTTATGGCCCATAAACAATTATTTTATTTTATATTTTAATTGAAAAAGATATTTACTTAATTTTTTCTGTGAGATTTTCAATTGTAAACAAAGAAATAGTCAGAAAATTTAATAACATGCGCTCTACCCCATTTGCGCATAAATGTCATGTCGCGGAAAATTAACATCTGTATATCTCGATAACCCAAACTCCAATTTAAAAATTTATTTTTTTGTAAGACCAAATAGAGGGTGCTCTACAACTTTTATATATATATATATATATATATATATATATATATATATATATATATATATATATATATATATATATATATATATATATATATATATATATATATATATATACATATATATATACATATATATATATATATATATATATATATATATATATATATATATATATATATATATATATTGCGTATTTTTGCATAACTCGCCTGTAGATTTTTTTCTACATGCTCTGTTGAATATAACTGCCCATTTTTATTGATTATTTTCTTAAAGTAAAACTCCAAATTGCGAATAACGATTTTGTTTTTTGAATAAAATTCTTTATTAATTTTTGAAGTGGGCTTACTGTATTGTTTCGGCTCGAAAGCCATCATCAGAGCCCTTTAAATATAAAATAATGAAATTATTCAAAAACGGAAGAATGTAACAGTCGAACTGAAATTGGAATAATAACGAACTATTAGAACTAGACGATGGAATTCTCTACAAATTGTTCATTGCTCTGTCAACGCTGCGTCCGGACTTTGACTTCGTGGTGATGTTTCCCCGCACATGCATCTCACCGAGTCAAACGCAGATTCTTCGTCCGATTGTTGCACAGTCGCGTCCGTCACTCTGCCGCAGCAGCCAACGTTCTAGCCTTCGATCATACCAGTCAGTTCACCGGTCGTTACGTTCATGACTCGCCACGTCACTCGGGTTGCGATTGCTGTCTCAAATTGACTCTCAATCGTTGCGCGATGCACCAGGAGACACCGGAGAACGACAGATTACTTTTTAATCCTGGCTACAGATATGGAGAACCAAAATATGTCAATTCTCCCGATATTCCAACTTACGTCGACGCCGCCCTCTATACATCACATCGAGGGGCCGGCGTCCGGCTCCGACGACTTGTACTTTAGTCCTAGTTCTCGCATCTTTGCGCCGGAGTTCGGCGGTGCCAACCCGTACTCTACTACAAGTCACGACATCGGCCCACCGGTGTCCAAGGAAGCCAACCTGCACTCCACCCCGGGTCATAACGTTGAGGCGCCGGTATCCGGTGAAGTTAATCGAGCGGTTCCGTCCGGTTATGACAGCGGATCCGTGCGTGCGGACCCCGTGTCGGCATTCCTTCATTTAACTAACTGCGGCAACATAATTTTCCGCAGACAAAAGCGAATAGCAGCATTTTAATCAGTTTTATACTTTTTTATACTTTTATACTCTCGTGAGCCTTCCATTCCGGTTTTATACTTTTGATCTTTCGTGTCGGGCATCGCTTCGCCGGCCACAACGTACACAATAACCTCTCGGCTTGCCTTGTTTGTGGTTTTGCTGGTTGCTCTGTAGTTTTCATATTTTCTAAAACCGATTCTCATTCAATATCAAACATCAAACAATATCTAACTCAATTTCACTCCACTCCACGTTTTCTGTTTTTACAGTAGTATTCCTGCTCTTTATATAACACGTACCTCAGTTTAATTCTATCTCACACTAGCATTCCCGTCGCGGCTTCGCTCGCTTGAAAAAGAGGATACGCATCCACAGAGGCGTACTGCACGGAGCAAATTTTTACGGCCAGACTCGGTCCGGTCCATCGACTACTTGGCCCTATTTTCCACCGCACATTTTGGGTCCTAGAAACTAAATTTTTAAAAATGATTAACACATTTATTTATTTATTCTCAAACAGAAGGGCCTATCGGCCTCTAATACCGTTCGGACAGTACAAACGAAACAACAACAAAAAAAACAAATAAACGAAATATGTACACATACTCAGTTGCAAATCGTAAACTGGTAAGATGTTAGAAACATACAATACCAAGGTATGCTCGCGTATAACATATTGAATAAGATATTAAATCTTGTAACTATTAAAATTTTGCATTTATGGATCGGTTAAGCCTGACAAATTGTTGTTCTAACAATATAACGCATATACATAATGACGTGAAGTTGAAACTTCCACCGCAATCTTCAAAATCCCTCTAAATATTTCCAAAAATCTGTTCATGTGACATCCAGATCTGCTAATGCTTCATGAAAAGTTCAAAGTCTTGAAAACTTAGATAAATCCATTTGATTTATCAAGCTTCTGAACCGACTGTAGTTTAATGATCCAACAACATCCTGAGGCAAAGAATTCCATGCTTAGACCACGCGTCCAGTTATGAAAAACCTGGCATCGTCAGTTCTATATTGACCTGGCATCAGTTTGTAGCTATCTATTGTTTTTTCATAATTTGCTCGTTTAAATTGTCCAACCAGGCTAGAATCCACCATTCCAATTAATGATCTGTAGCAGAAACAAAGGTCTGTGATAAGTCTGCGCTCTTCTAGAGTTTTCAATCCCAAACAGCTGAGACGGGTCGAGTATGGTAGATGGCTGATATTTGGAACCATACGGGCGAATCTTTTCTGAACCTTCTCCAGGCCGTCGATTAGGTACTTGTGCCGAGGGCTCCCAACTGGAGAGCAGTATTCGAGCAATGGTCGCACGTATGTAGTGAATGCTTTTTTCATCAGATAAGGATCTTTAAACAGGAGGCATAGTTTTATTACTAAGTTTCACCGACGCAGAGTGGATAATATTCTCAATGTGTTTTTTGAAATCAAGGTTTTTATCAATTAGTACACCCAGATCCCTTGCTTGCTTGGTCGGTTTAGGCTCGTATGTCCCAATTCGATATCTAGGTATTTCGAAGCCTTTGTCGTTTCTTCGCCTGTGAATGGAACATACAAAACACTTTGATAGTGCCAGATTTAGTTGCCATGTTTTACTCGAGAGAACTAGTTCATCAATTGATCTCTGTATTTCTGGAGCCGAAGAAGATGTGGGCTGAGTTGCTGAGTAAATTTTTATGTCGTCTGCAAACATCTTGACAGAGACCGATCCAAAAGCATCACCATCCGTAATATCGTTAATAAAAATTAAAGAGTATGGGGCCCAGGACACTTCTTGAGGAACACCACTGGTAACATCTCTCGGAGCAGATAAGCACTCACCAATTCGAACAAGCTGTTTTCGAGCACTCTGTCTCAGGAAACCGTGCTGATGTGGAGAAATAAGACCATGAGTAGAGAGGTGGGCCAAGATGCTTTTGCTAACAATCTTTTCCATAACGCGGCAGCATATACACGTGAGAAAGATTGGTCTGTAGTTTGAGACAACACTTGTAGGTCATTTTTTGTGAATTGGTGTGATGTATGCAGTTCTCCATATTTCAGGCAATCTTCGTGTTTTGAGAGACATTTCAAAAATACATATGACAGAGTGGAATAGTCAAGTTTTGGGCGCAGCGTTTAAGCAATACATTCGGTATACCATCTGGGCCACAAGATTTTGTCATTCGAAGACTTCTCAGGGTTGAAAAAACAACATCAGGAGTGAACGTAATTTCTTCCAGGAGATTGGGGGACCTCTGCACCAGAGATGGATTACTTCCATCGTCTTTTGTAAAAACGGTTGCAAAATAGTCGTTGAAGACATTTGACATTTTAGCCGGATCTGTAACAATCGTGCCATTACTTGTTTCGATCCCAGTAATTTTAGAATTCAAGGAGAGTTTTTGTGAATATATTTGTAGAAAGCACCAACGTTACCAGATAAAACAAGACCCTTCTCAATGTCATATTGTTCTCTTTTTACTGCTTTAGTACATAATTTTGAAAACTTCATGTATTTGATTTTATCTTTATTCTCTTTAGTATGCTTTCAGATTTTCCAGAAGATTAATTTGGATTTATATAGACTTTTTATTCTATTGAAGATTTTCCTTGGTCGCCCTCGTGAGCTCAATACAGTACGAACTGGAACGAAGGTTTGTGTCACATAACTCATACACTGCTGAAGGGCATTCCAGCAGTTTTCTACGTCGAAACAATATTGGAAGATGTCGTCCCATTTCACAAGTTTCAGAAAGTTGTTTATTGCTGCAAAGTTTGCATTATCAAACATATATGAGTTTCGAACATCGCTTTTGTCTCTTGGATCTGTATCATTTAAATGGAGAATCATTACATTGTGGTCACTGGTAGCGATCTGGCATCTGAACTCCACATTTGAGATCATCATTGAGTCATTATCAAACATATTCAAACCTATATGAGTTTCGAACATCGCTTTTGTCTCTTGGATCTGTATCATTTAAATGGAGAATCATTACATTGTGGTCACTGGTAGCGATCTGGCATCTGAACTCCACATTTGAGATCATCATTGAGTCCCCAAAAAGCACCAAATCTAGAATTTTGTTTCTTCGAGTTGGCTCTTGAATAAACTGTTGAAGTCCAAATTCATTTACAAATTCCATGAACACTCCGTAGACTCTGTTATTTGGATATGAGTAACAGGCCCAATCCACCTCTGGCAAATTAAAGTCTCCAACCAGGCACATTGTACGTATCGGAGAATATAACGCTTTAAAACAATTAATACTGTCCACCATATAGATCTCCGCCTCAGCATCAAAACCTCCAGGACGATAGTATGTGACAATTCTGTATGATTTATGGTTCAATTCAATATCTACACAAACAAGTTCAATATGCCGGAAGTTATCAGGTACTAATGCGGTTCTGTGAGGAATACTTGTTTTTACTACCATCGCTACACACCCTCCACAAGTTTTTCTATCGTATCGAACTGAATCATAATCTTTAGTCAGAAATAAACTACTTGGAATCTCTTCTAATAGCCAAGTTTAAGTAATAAAAAACATATCTGGTCTGCAGTCTTCTAGAAAAAAAGGAAAATCTTCAACATGTCTTTTTATTTTTTAAGAAGAATCTAGATACCAAATTTCAAAACTTTCTCATTTTTGGTTTTTGAGATAAGCCTTATTTTAGAAAACATTTGTTTTAAAACAATCATGTTTTTAGTTTTTTTTTCCACCTCACATTTGAGGTCCTGGAAACCAAATATTTAAAAATTAGTAAAACACGTATATCTTTATTTTTCGAATAAATACTAAATACAAAATTTTTCATCATTAGCATTTACAGTTTTTAAGTAGCCGTTATCCTAAAAAAAAACAAATAACCCAATTTTACATCTCACATTTGAGGTCTCAGAAACCTAATTTTCAAAAATGGTAAAACACGATTATTTTTATTTTTTGAGACAATATTAATACTAATTTTTACATCTGTAGCATTTACAGTTTTTGAATAGCAGTTATTTAAAAAAAAAAACAAATAACCCTAATTTCTATCCCAAATTTTTAGAAAAAGTGAAACCACCATACATTTATTTATTGAGTGGGTTCTAAATACTAATTTTTATATCTGTAGCACTTACAGTTTTTTAATAGCATTTATTTGAAAGAAAAAACAAATAACCCTATTTCCGCCCCATATTTGATGTCCTGGAAACCAAATTTCCAAAAAATGGTGAAACACGTATATCGTTATTTTTTAAGTGAATACTAATTACTTATTTTCACATCTGTAGCTCTTACAGTTTTTGAGTTGCAGATATTTCAAAAAACAAATAACCTTATTTTCCACCATAAATTTGAGGTCCTGGAAACCAAATTTTCAAAAAATGGTGAAACATTTATATTACAATTTTTTGAGTAGATACTAAATATTAATTTCTACATTTGCACCATTTACAGTTTCTGAGTAGCTGTTACTTTAAAAAAAAATAACCCCATCTTCCACACCACACTTGAGGTCCTAGAAACCAAATTTTTAAAAAACTGTGAAACATATATTTTCTTTTTTTTTAAGATAGCAAATTTCAAAAGCCCCTTCTTTTTGGTTTTCGAGATATGTGTTTTTTTAGAAAAAAAAGTTTGTTTTTCAGTTTCATTCTCTCAAAAACCCTTTTTTAGTGGATGCTTGCGCTATAAAAGTAATATAAGTTTCAAATTTCACGTTCCTAGGATGAGGCGTTTGAACTCGGCGTTGATTATCATTCAGTAAGTCAGTCAAGACATGTTCTTTTATATATATATATATAAGTTTAAGTTTAAGTTTATTTGGATTTCAAGCGCCTTTTTGTGTAACACCTCAGGGCTCCTTTTACAATAAAAACAACAAAACAAAACAATAAAAATAAAGCAAAAAATAATATAAAACACAAAAATCAGCATGTCAGGAAAAATGAAATAATTTCTCTCTGATCATCAATTTGGGATTCTAGGACTGTTCATCAAAGGACGATTCATCAAAGGACTATTCATCAAGGACGATTCATCAAGGGACTATTCATCAAAGGACTATTCATCAAAGGACTATTCATCAAGAGGACGGTTCATCATAAGGACTGTTCATCTAATGTCTATTCATCAAGCGGACTATTCATCAAAAAAAATTAAGAAAATTGTTTAAGATGTTATTTTCAACCAAAATATTTTACCAAAATGTAGAGTAATTTATATCAAATTTACAGCGCTACTGTGCTTGCATCCAAATATTTCATACTTTATAATAGAACTAGCAGGGTAACCGTCGTTGCCCGGGGTGTTTAGAGGTTTTTCAATCGTTTTTCTCTCTCGCTCCCCGTTTCTTTGCCCGCTTGCTCTTACGATCCCTGTCGCTCTCTTTTCCCGCTCCCGGTTGCCTTACCGATCCTGATCGCTTTCCCGCTCCCGGTCACAGCACCAGAAAAACTAAATTTGACTGTTTTTGTAAACCGTATATGTACACATTCACCAAAGGCCACAAACACATCAAAGTATCACGCATGCCCGCCGCACGCTATGTCATATCTGGCATCGGTCGTTTAACACCAAGGGGCAACGCTTCAAAGACACTTATGCCTCGAGCAATCAACAAGTTTGTTGAAGACATGGTTGTAATATACAACAATTTTATTCGTCACATTTGTAGTAAATAAAACAACTGGACAAGAAATAACGTCAAGGTCTAAAGATCAAACGAGCAAAACACAATTGAATAAAAAGTTTAAAAAAAGTGCCTTCAACTGTTTGTACAAACTGTATGTATATACGCACTCAAACAGCCAGATACCATAAACCTCAGAACATCACTAAAGCTACCACTTCTGCCACACTTCAAAGAGACGCACACGCTCGCTTTAGCGAGGTCACAAAAGGTTACACATTTTAAAGAGACGTTTACGCTCGTCTATAAATCAACCAGACTCAGATTTCATGCATACTTCAAACAAAAACTAAATACATTGGAAATCATTTTATTGATATAAAAAACCTATTTTATTTTTGAATAAAAGTAGCGGTTGCGAATAGCGTCGAGAACAGCTAAAAAATGTAGCGGCGCTGCCATCAACGATCTTGTCAGCCAATAGTACCGCTCTTAACAACCCTGGTTGCCATCACTATTTTTTTTAAATTACTGATATGTTTAAAATTTATTTTATTAAAAATGAAGATTTGTCTTTTAAAAATACATCAAATTACTTTACGCTGAAAATATCTTGGTTATATACTGATAAAGGTTGTTGTTATTGGCTTCAAAATTTGATGAATAGTCCTCTTGATGAATAGACTTTAGATGAACAGTCCTTATGATGAACCGTCCTCTTGATGAATAGTCCTTTGATGAATAGTTTCTTGATGAATAGTCCCTTGATGAATAGTCCTTGATGAACATTCCCTTGATGAATCGTCCTTTGATGAAAAGTCCGCATACCCAATTTGGATAGGATTTCCCAAACAGAAATGTCTTTAGCTCGGCCTTGAATAAACTCAATGTAGTGGCTTCTCGGATGCTGGCAGGCAACATGTTCCATATTGCCGGTCCTGCTATACTGAAGGCTCGACTGCCGTAAGTTTTTGTTCGAGTTATGTGAACAACTAGATCACCACGACTAGCAGATCTGTGACGAGATAAGTAAGAATTGTTATCAGACACAGTGACACACAGTTCTTGCAAATATGAAGGGGCTTCGCCATGGAGCGCCTTGTAGACTTAAGTCCCAATTTTGAAAGTAATTCGCTCAGAGATACGCAGCCACCGGAGTTCAGTTTTCATTATTGCAGTTACATGATCATGTTTCTTTAGTCCACCGAAAAGACGAGCAGCTGCATTTTGAATACGTTGAATCTTTCCAACAGCACTAAGAGGTATGCCTGTAAATAGAGAGTTGCAGTAGTCAAGTCTACTTACAACAAACGAATGCAGCAGGAGACGTGTTGCTTCACTTGTCAGAGACCTTCGTATGGTTCTAAGTTGTCGTAGTTGGAAAAAACAGGTTTTTGACAGTTTAGATATATGATCTTTCATGTCAAGCTCAGAATCGACATAAACACCTAGGTTTCGAACAACTTCTGTGGGGGCAACCAAAGCCCCAGCAACTAACAAAGCTTTTGCTTTACTCTGTTGCAAATTTGATCTTGCACCTATCCAGATTAATTCAATCTAATTGCCATTCAGTTTTAGACAACTAGAAGCCATCCACTGTTCAATGTTCTCTATGCAGGGCAATAAGCGAAGGTGAACATTCTCCGCATCATCAACAGAGCAGTGAACATATGTTTGGGTGTCGTCGGCTTAGCAGTGTCCCTCGAGTCCAGAACGATGAATAATTTCAAGTAAATCAGTGGTGTACAATAGAAAGAGTAGTGGGCCCAAGACTGATCCCTGGGGTACTCCACTACTAAGCGACACGGACAATGACAAGTTTCCACCCACACTAACCCGTTGCGTGCGGTTAGTTAAATATGAAATAATCCATTTTAAGACAACTCCACAGATGCCATGAGTTTTTTCAAGTCTCTCAATAAGGATTCCATGGTCAACAGTATCAAATGCGGCACTCAGATCTAAGAGACTCAGTAGTGACACCTTACCACTATCAGTAGCAACTGCCAGATCATTCACTACTTTGAGTAGTGCAGATTCTGTAGAGTAAAACCGGCGATACGCAGATTGGTTCGATGGGAGACTGCCAGAAAGACCTAGATGTACATTCAATCGTTTAGCAACAATCCGCTTTACCAGTTTTGACATAAAGGTCAGGTTAGAGACTGGTCGATAGCTCTTCATGTCAGCAGGGTCAAGTCCGTCTTTTTTAATAAGCGGAGTGACAAGTGCTGACTTCTGACTAGCAGGGAAATATCCTTCTTGTAAAGATCGAGTGCACATCAAAGCGACAAAAGATGCAATGTGGACACAACATTTTTTGATAATCCAAGTAGGGGATGAATCCAGTTAACAATATTTGTTCGGAGCAGCCATTATCATTTTTATTATCTCATCAGCCGAGACTGGTTGGAATTCATCCATGACAACGTGCTGGTCAAAAGTATAGATGGTGGCTTTGCAAGCGCTGTATGTATTCTAACTTGCTCTACCTTGTCTTGAAAAAACCTCACAAACTGGTCTGGAGTAATAGAAAGAGCTCACATTTAGATGAGGACTTTTCTTTACCAAGAAGTGTTGACAAGCTACTCCAGAGCTTTTTTGGAGCTTTCTGATTAGCGGCAATCCTGGCTTCCCAGTATTCATGCTCTTTTTTCTGGAACAAATATCGCATGGTCCGCAGGCCGTCAATCCATATAGATTTACTCGCCGTTGTGTGATGCCGACGATAAATCCGTTCAAGTCGTCTCGTGGACCGCTTAAATGCCCGGCATTCACTATCAAACCATGGCGTTAGTAGACTTCGAGGTTTTCTTTTGATTAATGTAAACGGAGCGTGATTATCGAGAAGCTTTGATAGAGTAGATGAATAGCACTGGAAAAGTTCATCAGTTGAATGATGATCGAAATTTTCTGGATTATGACAAAGTTCACTCAAACGTAAATCAGTCAGGAATGCATTATAATCAAATCTCTTCCATGAACGTCCCCAAAAAGTGGCAACAGGCTTAGTTGGTTTTTGGAGTGGAAGTCAAAACAATGGCATTAGATGAAAGTTTCTTGCACAGAAACTTGAAGATCTACCATATCATCACGTGAAATCACGAGGTCAAGCTGCCCTCCAAACCGATGCGTTGGAATTGTCTCATGAATAATCAAATTGAAAGAAGTAAGCAATTCTTGCAGTTTCATTGCAATTATATCATTTTGTCTTTCAACGTGAATGTTCAAGTCTCCAGTAATAACAATTGGTCTACTGTATGTTGACAATATTTCCAAAAGAAAACTGAACTCATCAAGGAACTTCTTGGTTGCAGGCTTTGATCCAGGACGATAGACTGATAACAATACAACTCCAGTCTGATTGCTAGAGATATTATAACATAAAAATTCGAATGACGCAGCTGGTGTTCGAAGATCAATTTCAGTCATAGACAAGCCATCCTTATAAATAATTGCAATTCCACCATGATTTATCAAAGCCCGAGATTTGCTTGTATGGTCAGCAGGACGTGCCCGATCAAGACACTTGTAACCAGCAGGAGTAACACGGCCCAACAAAACGCTATCACCAGATTCATGCCAAGTCTCTGCAGCAACAAAAATGTCAATAGACTGAGACGCAATCAGATCACAGATTCGAGACGATTTCTCCTTGATCGAACACACATTATGAAAAGCAACAGAGAGGCCAGCAAAAACTTCTTTATTAAAAACTTTTCTTGAATTTTTGCAATTGATTACCCCGGATGCAGTACCGAAAGGGCGAATCCTTAGCTAAATTTGAATTTAATTTGTTTCTTTCAAATCTAAGCTGATAATCCAGTTGCCTTTCCGCTTCTGTTGAATCCGGACTGATATAGACGGATTTATGGTCACTGTTTCTCAGACTTTTGGCAGCCATGAGAATCGGATTCCTAAGACTAACATAAGATAATTCTACCAAAATTGGACCTGGTTTGCTTGTGTCTTTAGATCTTAGTGGTTTCAAATGTACAGGTTTTACCTCAGACTTACCGATTACATTCAAGATTTGTTTAACGGATTCTTCATCTTCAGTTTTTTTAGTAGCCTGGGCTGAGTTCGGTGACTCAGGGATACCTTAAACAATTATATTCTTTTTTCTTCTTTCACGATCCTTCAGTTCATTTATTGAAGCATTAACAACAACCAACTGAGCAGCTGGCTGTTTTGTTTTTTGAGTACCGGCTTTCACCACTTGAACCCAGTCATTCACAATCGATGGGGATTTTCTCTCGGTCTGTGCGACCGCCAAATCTGTTTTCAACTTGCAGATTTCGTCAAGATTGATTTAAAATATATATATTATATATATATATATATATATATATATATATATATATATATATATATATATATATATATATATATATATATATATATATATATATATATATATATATATATATATATATATATATATATATATATATATATATATATATATATATATATATATATATATATATATATATATATATATATATATATATATATATTATTTTATCTCCGCCTGGTTTTATCAGAACTATGTCGGTTTGCATTACATTTGTTTCCTAAATGTTTAGTTTTAAGTAAATACGTTTCGCTGTTATTGCAATTTCAGTACGACTTTAACATTTGTCCGCTTTTGAATATTTTCATTATTTTCTATTTAAAGGGGCGTTTTAGCTTATCTTTGATTATCAGTCAGTCAGTCAGGACATGTTCTTTTATATATATACTAGCGGGGTTACCCGGCGTTGCCCGCGGTTTTTAGAGGTTTTTCTAATGTTTGTCCCTCTCGCTCCCGTTTCCTTTTCCACTTTCCCGTTTTCGTCGCGTTCCCGGTCGCTTTTCCGCTCTCGGTCGTTTTCCAGCTCCCGGTCGCTTTCCCGCTCAGAAGTTTTGTTATCGATTTTCTCTCTTGCTCGCGTTTCCTTCCAAGCTTGCTCTCCCGATTCCAGTCGCTTTCCGCGTTCCCGGTCGCTTTCCGCGTTCCCGGTCGCTTTCCCGTTCCCGGTCGCTTTCCCGTTCCCGGTCGCTTTCCCGTTCCCGGTCGCTTTCCCGTTTCCGGTCGCTTTCCCGTTCCCGCTCACGCTTGCTCTCCCGTTCCCGGTCATGCTTGCTCTCCCATTCCCGGTCACAGTTGCTCTCCCGTTCCCGTCCCCGTTCACGCTAATTTTCTCTTTTCCATTCTTTCATAACTTCTGTTAGCCTATAAAACGTAAAATAGATTTGCTAAGACTATATATATATATGAATGTTTGTGGGTTAGTTTGTCTATTATAGAAACGGGAAAGCGACCCGGAACGGACAGCGATTGGGAGCGGGAATGCGACACGGAACGGACAGCGAGCGGGAGCGGGAATGCGACCGGCAGCGGGAAAACGACCGAAAACGGGAAAGCGAACAGGAGTGGGAAAGCAGGTGGGAAAGGAAACGGGAGAGAAAGAGACAAACATTAGAAAAACCTCTAAAAAACCCGGGCAACGCCGGGTATCTCCGCTAGTACATACATAAACACAGACACAGACACACATACTTGCACAAACACATACATACATACACACATACATACGCACATACATATATATATATAGTTCCCGCTCGCTCACCCGCTCCGCTCCGCTCATTTTGTGACGGATTTCAAAAAGTTTTTCTCTATATTTGATTCCCCTTGACTCTCAAGATTGTGTGAAAATTTCATTACGATCGGATGAATGGTGTAGCAATGCATAAGCGCCATTAACATGTATACATATATACATATATACATATATACATACAAACATTCATTTATATATATATATATATATATATATATATATATATATATATATATATATATATATATATATATCCTTAACTCCGCCTTGCATTTGCAAGCCAGTCCCAAGCCTGGAGAAAGGAGGAGGGAAAAGTTAAAAAGAACAAATTATGTTCCACGACAGGATGTACTTAGGTGCTTCCTACATACAGCCATTTCAGTCTTAAAACACCTGGTGTAAAGGACTATAAACTATTATAAAAAAAAAAAAAAAAAAAAAAAAAATATATATATCCGCTCATTTTGGGACGGATTTCAAATTTTGTTTCTATATATGATTTCCCTTGACTCTCAAGGTTGTGTGAAAATTTCATTACGATCGGATGAATGGTGTAGCAATGCATAAAGAACATACATACAACATACATATATACATATATACATACATACAAACATTCATATATTTATTTATATATATATATATATATAAATATATATATATATATATATATATATATATATATATATATATAAAATATTGGCATGGAAAAATTTCAGATGTTGAGGACGACCCAAAAAGACTTTGGAGGACGTTGGGGGAGATGCTTTGTCGTGACTAGCAATTTTCGCGATCATCTCCTGACGGCCCAACTGCAGATTGTTTTGACAAGGCTTTCAATGACAAAGTTGAATCTGTCAGAGCATCCACATCATCGGCACCATCTCCTGTTTTCTCCCAAGAAGAATGCTTTGCGACATTACTCGGTTTCAGTTTCATCACTCGAGAACATGTCTACAAATTGATAATGAGTGCCCCGAACAAAAGTTGTTCTCTAGATCCTGCACCAACCTGACTTATTAAGAAAGTTGCAACGGAGTTGTCGCCATTTCTCGCTCTTCTGCTTAACACCTCTCTTCAATGTGGTATTTTTCCAAAAATGTTTGGGTCTGCGATTGTCACTCCGGTTCTTAAGAAATCTACGCTTGATCCACTAGATCCTAAAAACTATCGGCCTATATCTAATCTTTCCTTTATTTCTAAACTGCTGGAACGTGCAGTGAATGGTCAACTTGGATGCTACTTATCTGAGCACTCTCTTCTTCCTCCAGTTCAGTCTGCTTACCGCACCTATCACTCCGTTGAAACCGTCATACTGGGTGTTCTGTCGGATGTGTTCTGTGCTACTGACAATGGCTTAGTCACATTGCTCTGTCTCCTTGACCTCAGTGCAGCGTTTGATACTGTGGACCACTCTATATTGCTAGAGAGGCTTCATCGAAAGTATGGCCTGGACGGAACTGCCCTAGCATGGTTTTGTTCCTATCTCTCAAATCGTTCTGTCTCTACTACTTTTGCAAATCAGATTTCCTCTTCAAGAAATGTTGAATTTGGTGTGCCACAGGGCTCTGTCCTTGGCCCCGTCCTCTTTGTGATGTACACTGCTGATGCTATCTCTATTGCTGAAAATCATGGTTTTTCTGTACATGCCTATGCAGATGACTTGCAATTGTATGACCACAGATCTGTGGCAAATTGTGGCACTCTTGTCTCACGCCTGTCATCTTGTGTAGAAGATATAAAAAATTGGATGACATCAAACAGACTTTGTCTAAACACTGCCAAAACTGAAATCATCTGGCTCGGAACTTCTGGTAGAGTGAAAAAATGTCCAGCTGGACCACTACTAATTGCTGGGTCAAAGATAGACATCTCTTCTACTGTACGTGACCTTGGTGTCATAATCAGTTCTGACCTCTCTTTTCAACCACATGTTGCAAATATCGTACGGCTTTGCCATTACCACCTTAGGCAGATACGCATCCTCAAAAGATCTCTTACACCTGGCTCGGTGCACACTCTTGTTCGAGCATTAATTCACTCTCGTTTGGACTTCTGCAATGCCATCCTAGCAAACTCTCCAACTTATCTATTCACGTAACTTCAATCTGTACTCCGCTCAGCTGCAAGGATCATTCTCCGGGTGCCAAAATCAGCCAGTGTCACTGACCTCATCCGAAATCAACTTCACTGGCTGCCTGTTAAGAGTAGGGTTATTTTTAAATTGAACGTGCTCACTTTCAAGAGTCTTCGTGGACATGCTCCAGTCTACCTCTCGGAGGCTATCGGCAAACCATTGATTAATGATACAAGAACCTCTCTTCGCTCAGCCGCGCTTCAACATCTGCTGGTGCCAAGAATAAAAACATCAATAGGCCGAGAGGTTTCTTCTTCTCTGCTCCAACTGCCTGGAACAACTTGCCAACTCAACTTCGAAGCTGTGAAAGTTCCCTCCATACTTTCAAAGCATCTTTGAAAACTGTACTTTTTCAATAATTAATTATTTTTACTGTTATTTTATTTTCATTTTACTTTCTTTTTGATTCTTTATTAAACGAACGGCGCAGCGCATTTGTGAAGCGCCTGCACTTGAATTTGCGCGATTCAAATAAACCGAGAATAGAATATATATATATATATATATATATATATATATATATATATATATATATATATATATATATATATATATATATATATATATATATATATATATATAGATAGATAGAGAGATTGTTGATTTTTAAGTAGCAGTTATTTTCTAATTTTTTAAGGAAAATCTAGGTACCAAATTTCAAATGCCCTTCGTTTTTGGTTTTCGAGATATACGTTGTTTTAGAAAAACATTTGTTTTCCAGTTTCATACTCTTAGGTTCAAATTTTTAAAAAATCCTTTCTTAGTGGAAGCTTACGCTCTAAAAGTAATATAAATTCCAAATTTCACGTTCCTAGGATGAGGCGTTTGAGCTCGGCGTTGATTATCATTCAGTCAGGACTCGTCAGGACATGTTCTTTCATATATCTATAGATAGATAAATACAGTATCGAACAGATTAATTGAAACAACATAGGTAATTATGGAGAATAGGTGCAGAATGTATTTTCAGTGTTTTTAATTATTTTTATAATATAAAATTAATATAATTAGAAACAGAATTAAATTACCAATCGACTGATCCAAATAGTTTATTGAAAATATAATTAAAGAAGAAGTTAATGACAGAAAACCGCCAGGTAGTAGGAAAAACTAGGTTCATAAACAGTGAACTAAGTAAAGGTGAAGCGAAATGAAATGTCAAATAAATTAGTTGTCATATAAATTTATTGTGCGAGTTTTTATAAAACAATTTTAAAAAAATTACTTATTTTAAAAAAAAAGTATGAATTAATTTGTGTGCCTTAATTGAAAACTATCGCGTTTAACATTCTATGAAAAACAGTTCGGACTTAAATAAACTTACATTTTTTTTGTGAATAATGTTCTTTTGACTTCGTGAATACTATTGTTTGTGTTACTTTTGCTAATAATTTTTTTTTAAGCGCTGTAAATATTTCTTGTTTGCGCTATAAATAGTAATTTCTGTTTGACTTCGCTATTCATAGTTTTTGTTGCTGTTCTCTTGCGCGTTTCGTGAGTTTTCCGAGAGAATTTTATTATCAAAAATTAATAAACTGCTTGGATCATTAAATTGGAGTTATTATTGTGATTACTAATATATAATTATTATTACGGAAAAATAATTAAAAACACCGAAAATACATTCTGCACCTATTCTCCATAGTTACACAACATGAATTTTTTTATAAACTTTTTTATCTGTCATTATTAAATCTCTCAACCGATCTAAAATCACGTGCTACACACTGCGCAACGCTCGCTAGACTGTGTTAAAAAGTAAAAAACTGATAGTGTTGCCATTACAAATAATTAAATATTGCCAAAGCAAGAAATGCAAAAAAAAAATTTTTCAATTAATCTGTTCGATACTTAGTTTGTTGATTTTTAAGTGGCAGTTACTCTAAAAACCAATCAACCATATTTTCCACTCCACATTTGAGGTCCCAGAAAATAAAATATTTAAATACGGTTACACATGTATAATTAAGAAGATCCCAAATACCAAATTTTAAAACCTTCACTTTTTTAGTTTTTTTTCCACCACACGTTTGAGGTTCTGAAAACCAAATCTTCAAAAAGTGGTAAAACAGGTTATCTGTATTTTTTGAGTAAATACTAAAAACTAATTTTTACTTCAGTAGCACTTAAAGGTTTTGAGTAGCAGTTATTTTAAAAAACAAATAACCCAATTTTCCACCCCACATTTAAGGTCCTGGAAACCAAATTTTAAGAAAAATAGTGAAACACATATATAATTATTTTTTGAGTAGATACTAAAAATTAAATTTTACATCTGTAACATTAACAGTTTTTAAGTAGCTGTTACTTTAAAAAACAAATAGTCCTATTTTCCACTCCACAATTGAGGTCCTGGAAACCAAATTTAAAAAAAAATGGTGAGGCACATATTTTCTAATTTTTTAAGAAAAATCTACATGCCAAATTTCAAAAGCCCTTCGTTTTTGGTTTTCGAGATATACGTTGTTTTAGAAAAGCATTTGTGTTCCAGCTTCATCCTCTCAAAAGCAAAATTTTCAAAAACCTTTCTTAGTGGGTGCTTACGCTATAAAAGTAATGTAAGTTCCAAATTTCACGTTCCCAGGATGAGGCGTTTGAGCTCGGCGTTGATTATCAGTCAGTCAGTCAGTCAGTCAAGACATGTTCATATATATATATATATATATATATATATATATATATATATATATATATATATATATATATATAAACTTATATATATATATATAAACTTATATATATATATATATATATATATATATATATAGATAGATAGATAGATTGTTGATTTTTAAGTAGCAGTTATTTTCTAATTTTTTAAGGAAAATCTAGGTACCAAATTTCAAAAGCCCTTCGTTTTTGGTTTTCGAGATATACGTTGTTTTAGAAAAACATTTTTTTTCCAGTTTCATGTTTTTATTGTAAAAGGAGCCCTGAGGTGTTACACAAAAAGGCGCTTGAAATCCAAATAAACTTAAACTTAAACTTATATATATATATATATATATATATATATATATATATATATATATATATATATATATATATATATATATATATATATATATATATATATAAGTTTAAGTTTAAGTTTATTTGGATATATATATATAGATTATTTTATCTCCGCTTGGTTTTATCAGAACTATGTCGGTTTGCATTATATTTATTTCCTAATCGCTTAGTTTTAAGTAAATACGTTTAGCTATTATTCCAATTTCAGTACGACTTTTACATTTGTCCGCTTTTGAATATTTTCATTAATTTCTATTTAAAGGGCTCTGATGAGAATTTTTTTTCAAAAAACAATTTCGTTATTCGCCATTTAGAGTCTTACGTTAAGAAAATAATCAATTAAAATGGGCAGTTATATTCAACAGAGCATGTTTTAAAAAATATATATATATACTAGCTGACCCAGCAAACGTTGTTTTGCTTTATAATTTATTTTGGTTTGTTTTTATTAAAAGTTTAATGTACAAATAATGTCAAATTAAAAAAATCAATCTCGAAGAGCAATCGAGTGTACAATGTTTTTAAATGCTTTTATTTAACTTCACTTTCACTCTGTGTGTCTGTGGTGAACAAATCTTAGAAACAAAAAATTTCGACCACTTAGAGCCCTATAATTTTCAGGAAAGCCTTATTCTAGATGACAATACATGAATTTAATGTTTCCGACATGAATTATGCCTTAAATCAATTGAAATTAATCAAATCAAATTGATTCCTGCAATCTAGCGACTAATAAAATCGTTTGACAACCGACCACAAAGCTCTGGCTATCGATATTTTGCATCTAAATCCGAATTTGCAAAAACTGTTACAATATGTGGTTTATATTGTATGCACGCTGTTGTATTATATCTAGGCTGTGGTGTGTCTTTGCTTGCTGTTGTTGCTGACGTGGAGTTTGACCGAGTGAACGTATGGTTTTTAATAAATGACGTTTATATCCTTATTCTGTTTTACGCTAGTTTAAAGTATATACCAGTATTGAAACATGGTGGCAGCGGTCTGAACTAACGCTTATAACAAGGATTACTCGGATTTCGGTGAAGTTTAACTGAGTCGTGCTGAGCGATATTACCGTATCAACTATCTCGTTACATTTTTTATCTGAAATGGCCGACCACAATATTGCAGCAGTACAGCCAATGTTTTTACCTGGAATATCTCCGCCATCAGCGTTAGCGTTGGAACCTGCGGAATTAAGATCAGAGAACTGGGGGTTGTTCAAGCAGCAGTGGAAAAACTTCCAGATCGTCGCACGTCTTGACTCGGCGGACAATCGCTATCAAGTTGCCTTGTTCCTGTCGTGTATCGGAAAAGAATCGCTTAAGCTGTACAACGCATTTCAGTTCACTGATGACGAAGAACAAACGATCGACATGGTGATTAGAAAATTTGACGAAATCATCATCGGTGAAGTCAACGAGACATACGAGCGTTATGTTTTCAATTCGTGCATACAACAGGACGAGAGCATTGATACGTACGTTACGCAGCTGCGCACGTTGGAGAAGACGTGTAATTTTTGTGATTGCTTGAAAGACACATTGTTGCGCGACAGGATCGTTGTCGGTATTCGGGACACAGCCGTCCGAAAAAAACTACTTCAGACACGAGAACTGACATTGCACAGGTGTATCGACATCTGCAGAGCAGCGGAGGCAACCGACACAAGGCTGAAGACCATGGCGAGTGCAGACACAGTGCACAAGGTAACAACACACAAGAACTTTCGTGACAGAAATCACAATGAGAAAACAGAAGTAAAACCCAGCAATGCATATAGACTGGGCGAAGCTGCTATGAGCCGCTCGGGCGGTGACTGCAGGTTCTGCGGACGTAAACACCAGATGACCAGGGATAACTGCCCAGCCTGGGGTCAGACATGCCGTATATGCAGAGGACAAAATCACTTTGCAGTGAAATGCAGCAAGAAACACAATGTACATGCAGCTGCTGACGATGGATCTGATGAAGACAGGGTCTATGGCGTATCGTTTGACAATGTGAATGCCGTAGGCACCAGCAAAGCCATTTATGCTGAGATGCACGTCCAAGGAAGACCCGTAAAAATGCAGATTGACAGCGGGGCCTCGGTTATTCTGATTAACGAACGCTCCGTCAAGTCATATAGCATTCGACCTACAGGATCAGTTCTAGTGATGTGGAACCAAACACAGGTGAAACCTATAGGTAGATGCAAGGTTGTCCTCTTCAATCCCAAGAATCACATGAAACATCCTGTAGATTTCATTGTCGTGAAAGAAAACCTGATGCCAGTACTAGGTGCCAAAGACAGCCAGCGGATGGGGTTGCTGACAATCCACAGTGAAAATTTCAAGCGTGTATCTGCTGCGAATAGCACGGTCGATGTGATAGATCATTACAAAGACGTGTTTGTTGATGAGCTAGGATCGCTACCAGGCTCAGTGCACTTGGAGGTAGACCCGAGCGTCAGTCCACATGTCGCGGCGGCACGCAGGATTCCTGTATCAATACAAGGACGTGTCAAAGCTGAACTAGATTTACTCGTTAAGAGGGGGGTATTGAGTCCAGTTGATCGACCTACCGAATGGGTAAGCAACATGGTAGTCACAATGAAGAAATCAGGTGAACTGAGGATTTGTTTAGACCCAAAGCCATTAAATGTTGCATTGAAGCGTGAACATTTCCAGTTACCGATTCTCGATGACGTGTTACCTGAGCTGACGAAGGCAAAAGTGTTCAGTAGTGCAGACTTGCGAAATGGATACCATCACGTGTTACTTGATGAGGAGTCGAGTTTGTTGACAACGTTCGCATCGCCGTACGGAAGGTATCGTTATTTACGCTTGCCATTTGGGCCATGTGTCTCCAGCGAGATATTTCAAAAGAAAGTTTTGGCAGCTGTCGGAGATTTGCCTGGTGTTATCTGTATTGCAGATGATTTGATCGTGTATGGTGTCGGAGATACGAATGCCGAAGCTCTGAAAGATCACGATCAGAAATTAGTGAGATTGCTTGAGAGATGTCGTCAGGTAGGCATCCGGCTGAACGCTAAAAAACTGAAGCTAAGACAGAGCTCCATCGTATTTCTGGGACACGTGGTGTCAAGTGAAGGCTTAAAGCCAGACCCTGCGAAGGTCGAAGCTGTCAATAAACTGCCAGTGCCAACCAGCGTCGAGGAAGTACAGCGAGTGAATGGATTTGTCAACTATCTCGCCAAATTTTTGCCACGTTTGAGTGACGTCATGGAGCCGCTGCGGAAGCTAACCAGAGCCGATGCAGAATGGTCATGGGGTCAAGAGCAAGATGATGCATTTCAAGAAATCAAGAACCTCGTGGCGACGGCTCCGATACTGCGTTATTATGATCCGAAGAAAGAACTGACAATTCAGTGTGATGCCAGTGAAAGAGGTTTGGGAGCAGCGTTACTTCAGGAAGGACAACCCATCGCATATGCCAGTCGCGCCTTGACAGATACCGATACGCGGTACGCTCAGATAGAAAAAGAAGCGCTGGCAATCGTATACAGTGTGGAAAAATTCAACCAGTACACGTATGGTCGGAAAGTCACGATTTTGTCAGATCACAAACCTCTGGAGAGCATCGTAAAAAAACCACTATGCAAAGCACCAAGACGTCTGCAAGGAATGCTATTACGCTTACAACGCTACGAAATATCCATCAGATACACACAAGGAAAGTCTATGTATCTAGCTGATACACTTTCACGTGCATTCCTGCCAGGGACGGCGAAACATTTGAAACTAGAGCAAGTCATGATGACCGGATTTGTCTCAATCTCTGAGGCAAGACTCATCGCATTGCGTCTGGCAACAGAGACTGATGAGTCACTGCAGGCACTGAAGGAAACAGTGATGCGAGGATGGCCTGCAGATAAAACAAAGTTGGATCAACGAGTGATGCCATATCATTCAGTACGTGATGAAATATCAGTACAAGACGGTCTGCTGTGCCGTGGCGAACGAGTCATAGTGCCGGCATCATTGAGGAGAGAAATGGTCGATAGAACACATTCTTCACATATGGGCATTGAAGCGTGTCTGCGCCGCGCGCGCGAGTGTCTGTATTGGCCTGGAATGAATGCTGATATCACCAAGCATGTGCAGCAGTGTGAAATTTGTTGTAGTCACCAGATCGCACAGCAAAAAGAAACATTGATGCCCCATGAATTAAATGATCGTCCGTGGGCGAAAATCGGAACTGATTTGTTCGCATGCAACGGATATGATTTTCTTGTGACTGTGGATTACTATTCCAATTTCTGGGAAGTTGATAGACTTGAGGATACATCGTCGTCGACTGTCATCCGCAAACTAAAAGCACACTTCGCTCGATACGGCGTCCCGGTGACGGTCGTGAGTGATAATGGACCACAGTACAGTGCGAACGAATTCGCGAAATTCGCTAAAGAGTTTGATTTTGAACACGTGACATCATCACCTGGCCATGCACAAGCAAACGGCAAGGCGGAATCAGCTGTGAAATCCGCGAAGATCACGCTAAAAAAGGCCAAAGAAGCAGGTCGTGATCCATACCTAGCACTGCTCGATGTTCGTAACACTCCACTACAAAGCATTGGCAGCAGTCCAGTTCAGTTACTGATGAGCAGAAGAACGAGATCCACTCTTCCAATGACCAAACAACTTCTTCTACCACAGTCCGTTGACCAAGCACAGGTCAAACGCGGGCAAAAAGCCAACCAGACAAGACAGGAGGAGTACTATAACAAGCATGCCAAATACCTTCCAGCTCTCAACGAGGGAGATTGTGTGAGAATGAAACCTTTCAACATAGGTGACCATGTATGGAAGAAAGCCGTCGTGAAACAACGTCTAGACGAACGTTCCTATGATGTTCAAACAGCTGATGGAGCGAGATACCGACGTAATCGCGCACATCTCAACAAAACTGTCGAACAGCCAGCAACGGTCCACTTGAACGACGACGACGACGTTCCACCGGCCAACACACAACATGGACATGACACTCCACCGGCAACGGCAATCCATCAAAGCGACGACGATGTTCCGTCAGCCAACACACAACATAATGCAGCCAGTCGAGATGAACGTGACACCCCATCGAACAGTTCTAACATTGAAAAGGTTGTAGCAGCTGACAGACCGTATGTGACACGTTCAGGGCGCAATGTGAAACCGCCGATTCGCTACCAGAACTAACTGTGACACTTTATCGAACAACCTGTTCATGTTTTTTGTTTTAGTTTTGAAGCGTACTCTCTATTGTTTTAAGCACATCTTTAGTATAGCTGAGAACATTTATAACACTCAATTATTTCATTTTTGTTAGCTCTGTTTAATTAGAAGGAAGGATGTTACAATATGTGGTTTATATTGTATGCACGCTGTTGTATTATATCTAGGCTGTGGTGTGTCTTTGCTTGCTGTTGTTGCTGACGTGGAGTTTGACCGAGTGAACGTATGGTTTTTAATAAATGACGTTTATATCCTTATTCTGTTTTACGCTAGTTTAAAGTATATACCAGTATTGAAACAAAAACGTTTACTAATCTGAACATGTATTCTGCTTAGAGGCAAATAAAAGCTTTTTTTCAAATTTATTTTTTATCTTTACTTGTTCACGTTGCACATTGCATCTGGGTTAATTTTAATATTTAGTGGCAGCTTAAGTGCTGAATTAGCTGTTCTGCATCAATCCAATAAAATTACTGCAATACCAGACGATGCAACGGCCAAAGCTATGACATTATTTGATCGTATTTCGGCGAGAATTAGATAAATGAAAAATGTTTTCCTAGTTCCACCTGGTGCATCCAATATAATGCGGTCGTAAATGATTCTTTGTTCATCAGTCATTAGTGGAACATAGCGAGTAACAATTGCTGCCCTTTCTACAGTATTGTACCGCAGTTCACCTGAAAGGAATCTGCCATGTTTTTGACCTCAAAATGCAAGAAGATGATCATTTTTAATTTCAGATACTCTTTTATCGGAAACAGTATAAATGTAAATCATTTATCAAATTATATATATATATATATATATATATATATATATATATATATATATATATATATATATATATATATATATATATATATATATATATATATATATATATATATATATATATATATATATATATATATATACATATTTATACTTTGTTTATATCACGCTAGTTTATATTTCAAGTACTCGTACTCGACTACAACTCTAGTACGTTTTTCAAGTACTCGTATTCGTTATTCCAATCAGTAATCGTATACGTACTCGTTATTCTATTAAATACTCGTCAAAGTTGTTACAAAAATAGTCATCGGAGTTAGATAACATCTGCCTTGATGTTTATGCACAGACAGCTGACCAGATATCTTGAGATGAGGATCACTGGTGATGTGGATGATACTCTAACGTTTTGGCAGATTCAATCCACGGACCTTGACAAACTATATAACCCAGCACTTCGGGCCTTAAGTATTCCCGCATCAGGTTCACCATAGAGGTGTGCGCGGGGACGACTTTTCGTCCTCATCCCCAACCATCCCCGCGAGTGCTATCCCCATCCCCATCCATCCCCGCCAACATCATTCCCATCCCCAACCATCCCCGCAGTGCTTCATCTCCATCCCCAGCCATCCCCGCAGTCTTTCAATCTTTCATCCCCATCCCCACCCATCCCCGCGCTGTTCATCTCCATTTTTAATCAATCCTGGACTAGTCATTATTGTTCCGTACATCATTTCAACGCAACTATAACTCAAGTGTTGATATATAGAATTGCAATAACACCGTAATAGGACTCAATACAATTTATTTATTTAAGTCCATGTATAAATAAAAGTCCATCCATGTTTTTCCACTTAGCTGAGGTCTTCGATCATTATTGGTTAATCCACCCATAGAGAATGCTCTATCAGAGGAGGTGCTTGTTGCTGGAAACTCAAAATACTCCTTGCAACTTGAGACAGTTTTGATCATTTCTTAGAGTTATTTTCCAAAAACTCAGCAAATCGCCTTTCGCACCTTCTTCGTTCAATGCCAAATAGTCAGCAACCTTATAAAAATAATTATTAACATTGTGAAATTAGTTACTCATATAAAAATAATTAATTAATAAAAATCAACAAGCTGAATTAGAAGTTATTTCTGAGGTTTAAGAATTTTTTCATGCTTTAATATAAAGACATTTAATAACAAAACCTCATTCGAAACTGAGGTTTTGAGTCTGTAGTTTACAGGTACAAGTTTGCATAAAAGTTGTCTTCAAGTTTTGTTTGACTAGTTGATGTTTTATGAAGTCATCTTGTGGGGTTCAGAATATAATTGTAGTGTTACTACATCATCAACGAACTTTAATAGATGTCTAACAAAATTAAAAAAAATCCATTATATATGAAACTTAAAATGTGAAAGCATATTAATCAAACCTTTAAATGCAGTTTATTGCATTATTTTGGAAGAACACCGAGATTATCTTTTAACTTTTAACCCAGGATCAAATAGGAGTGAAATGTAAAGGCGCAACAACAAAGTACTGACACGATGACTGTTGCAGCTAATTTTTTATTTTCAGCCTTTTTCATATTTAAATGAAAATTCGAACTACGACTTCAAAAATTTAACAAATAATGCTAATAAAACCTTCGGTAACTATTAACAGCGATAAAACAACGGCGCGTTGCAAAGATTAAAAAACATAAACAACGATATTGACTCGACCATAAGACTCGACACATTTTCGATTAATTGGAATTTTTTTATAAAATACTTGTTTTATTTTTGCGGTGATACCGCAAAAACTCTGCCCCATCCCCGCGGTAGTCCCGCAGCGTTTGTTTCCATCCCCGCGGTAACCCCGCAACTTCATCCCCATTACCGCGGTATCCCCACCTCATTCGTCCCCATTTCCGCGGTAATACCGCAAAATCCGCGGTATTCCCGCTGTCCCCACTACCGTGCACACCTCTAGTTCACCAGTGGAAAGTGTGTTGAGCCAAGGTGGAATAATTTTAAAACCCCACATGGCCAAGATGTCTGACTTTAAATTGTCGTCGTTAATTCTCCTGAAAGATTATAGTTTTATTATGTAGAATAAACTATGCTGTTGTTGACTTTTTGCAACTGTCACTAACTGAAAGATCAATACCAAAAATGACCTCCGTTCTAATAATGATGTGGACAAACTACTTGATGGTCTCAATATTAGACATTTAGAGGCTAGAATCAGATTCTTAATTAGGAGCCATAAAAGAGCCTCACGTTGTATATCTTGGGTAAAAGAGAATCTGCCAAAATATTTCTCATTCAACAGTAATAATCTTTCTGTCTCACCTAATTATATCCCACCAGAAAATACCACTCCTCCTTCTCTTATCCCACCTTTTTCTCACACTTCCCCTTTTTTCTTTTCCAGTCCTCTTTCCCCCACCCCTACCCGCACCTCCCCCCCCCCACCCATTCCCATCCTTCCTTTTTCTAAACCACCCCCTACCAAGAGACGTCGGGCTCATTCAAACCCTTCATCAAATATTTCTACCAAAAGAAGCAAATTCGATCTTACACAAATACCACCCATCCCTCTTACTTCCATTTCAGATATCGATAAAAATATCACTGATAAGATTTTTGAATGTCAACATAGTGACATTTTTAATTGGTTTTTAATCACGAACACGCATCGTGAACTAAAAGAAGTCATCTGCTAGTTTGTAAAAAAATATTTGTCTTCGCATAAATGTAACCCTAAGGGTCATACATGTATGACACTGTTTACACCTATTAATGGATTGTGTTTTTTATAGAAAAATACACAGGAATCTCTTGCCCTCGCCCTTATTTAGATGGATTCCTTAATTTAAGTTCATATATTTTAACCGACATAGAAAAAAGAATCTTGAAAAAAGGTACATCCTTTGTACCTTCTAAAACACGTACTAATTCCTTAATAATTGACAAGAAACTTGATTTGTTGGTTGCTAATAAAACGTTTGATTTTAGATTTAGTAAAAGTGTATTCTCTCACTTAAAATATTTTAAGCGTTTAATTGACAAAACCGTGTCTTCTAAATGGCGTGTATATTTCAACAGAGCATGTTTAAATGAACATTTAGTGCCGAAATACTGTAAATGCATAAAGAGCTCTGCGGCTAATTTTGAACAGCAACGGTTACAACTGGTAAATTCCGAGTTAAAAAGTGCTGAATTACAACTGAATGCCAATAAGAAACTGTTTGAAGACAAGAAACTTGATTTGTTGGTTGCTAATAAAACGTTTGATTTTAGATTTAGTAAAAGTGTATTCTCTCACTTAAAATATTTTAAGCGTTTAATTGACAAAACCGTGTCTTCTAAATGGCGTGTATATTTCAACAGAGCATGTTTAAATGAACATTTAGTGCCGAAATACTGTAAATGCATAAAGAGCTCTGCGGCTAATTTTGAACAGCAACGGTTACAACTGGTAAATTCCGAGTTAAAAAGTGCTGAATTACAACTGAATGCCAATAAGAAACTGTTTGAAGACAAGAAACTTGATTTGTTGGTTGCTAATAAAACGTTTGATTTTAGATTTAGTAAAAGTGTATTCTCTCACTTAAAATATTTTAAGCGTTTAATTGACAAAACCGTGTCTTCTAAATGGCGTGTATATTTCAACAGAGCATGTTTAAATGAACATTTAGTGCCGAAATACTGTAAATGCATAAAGAGCTCTGCGGCTAATTTTGAACAGCAACGGTTACAACTGGTAAATTCCGAGTTAAAAAGTGCTGAATTACAACTGAATGCCAATAAGAAACTGTTTGAAGACAAGAAACTTGATTTGTTGGTTGCTAATAAAACGTTTGATTTTAGATTTAGTAAAAGTGTATTCTCTCACTTAAAATATTTTAAGCGTTTAATTGACAAAACCGTGTCTTCTAAATGGCGTGTATATTTCAACAGAGCATGTTTAAATGAACATTTAGTGCCGAAATACTGTAAATGCATAAAGAGCTCTGCGGCTAATTTTGAACAGCAACGGTTACAACTGGTAAATTCCGAGTTAAAAAGTGCTGAATTACAACTGAATGCCAATAAGAAACTGTTTGAAGACAAGAAACTTGATTTGTTGGTTGCTAATAAAACGTTTGATTTTAGATTTAGTAAAAGTGTATTCTCTGTGTCTTCTAAATGGCGTGTATATTTCAACAGAGCATGTTTAAATGAACATTTAGTGCCGAAATACTGTAAATGCATAAAGAGCTCTGCGGCTAATTTTGAACAGCAACGGTTACAACTGGTAAATTCCGAGTTAAAAAGTGCTGAATTACAACTGAATGCCAATAAGAAACTGTTTGAAGACAAGAAACTTGATTTGTTGGTTGCTAATAAAACGTTTGATTTTAGATTTAGTAAAAGTGTATTCTCTCACTTAAAATATTTTAAGCGTTTAATTGACAAAACCGTGTCTTCTAAATGGCGTGTATATTTCAACAGAGCATGTTTAAATGAACATTTAGTGCCGAAATACTGTAAATGCATAAAGAGCTCTGCGGCTAATTTTGAACAGCAACGGTTACAACTGGTAAATTCCGAGTTAAAAAGTGCTGAATTACAACTGAATGCCAATAAGAAACTGTTTGAAGACAAGAAACTTGATTTGTTGGTTGCTAATAAAACGTTTGATTTTAGATTTAGTAAAAGTGTATTCTCTCACTTAAAATATTTTAAGCGTTTAATTGACAAAACCGTGTCTTCTAAATGGCGTGTATATTTCAACAGAGCATGTTTAAATGAACATTTAGTGCCGAAATACTGTAAATGCATAAAGAGCTCTGCGGCTAATTTTGAACAGCAACGGTTACAACTGGTAAATTCCGAGTTAAAAAGTGCTGAATTACAACTGAATGCCAATAAGAAACTGTTTGAAGACAAGAAACTTGATTTGTTGGTTGCTAATAAAACGTTTGATTTTAGATTTAGTAAAAGTGTATTCTCTCACTTAAAATATTTTAAGCGTTTAATTGACAAAACCGTGTCTTCTAAATGGCGTGTATATTTCAACAGAGCATGTTTAAATGAACATTTAGTGCCGAAATACTGTAAATGCATAAAGAGCTCTGCGGCTAATTTTGAACAGCAACGGTTACAACTGGTAAATTCCGAGTTAAAAAGTGCTGAATTACAACTGAATGCCAATAAGAAACTGTTTGAAGACAAGAAACTTGATTTGTTGGTTGCTAATAAAACGTTTGATTTTAGATTTAGTAAAAGTGTATTCTCTCACTTAAAATATTTTAAGCGTTTAATTGACAAAACCGTGTCTTCTAAATGGCGTGTATATTTCAACAGAGCATGTTTAAATGAACATTTAGTGCCGAAATACTGTAAATGCATAAAGAGCTCTGCGGCTAATTTTGAACAGCAACGGTTACAACTGGTAAATTCCGAGTTAAAAAGTGCTGAATTACAACTGAATGCCAATAAGAAACTGTTTGAAGACAAGAAACTTGATTTGTTGGTTGCTAATAAAACGTTTGATTTTAGATTTAGTAAAAGTGTATTCTCTCACTTAAAATATTTTAAGCGTTTAATTGACAAAACCGTGTCTTCTAAATGGCGTGTATATTTCAACAGAGCATGTTTAAATGAACATTTAGTGCCGAAATACTGTAAATGCATAAAGAGCTCTGCGGCTAATTTTGAACAGCAACGGTTACAACTGGTAAATTCCGAGTTAAAAAGTGCTGAATTACAACTGAATGCCAATAAGAAACTGTTTGAAGACAAGAAACTTGATTTGTTGGTTGCTAATAAAACGTTTGATTTTAGATTTAGTAAAAGTGTATTCTCTCACTTAAAATATTTTAAGCGTTTAATTGACAAAACCGTGTCTTCTAAATGGCGTGTATATTTCAACAGAGCATGTTTAAATGAACATTTAGTGCCGAAATACTGTAAATGCATAAAGAGCTCTGCGGCTAATTTTGAACAGCAACGGTTACAACTGGTAAATTCCGAGTTAAAAAGTGCTGAATTACAACTGAATGCCAATAAGAAACTGTTTGAAGACAAGAAACTTGATTTGTTGGTTGCTAATAAAACGTTTGATTTTAGATTTAGTAAAAGTGTATTCTCTCACTTAAAATATTTTAAGCGTTTAATTGACAAAACCGTGTCTTCTAAATGGCGTGTATATTTCAACAGAGCATGTTTAAATGAACATTTAGTGCCGAAATACTGTAAATGCATAAAGAGCTCTGCGGCTAATTTTGAACAGCAACGGTTACAACTGGTAAATTCCGAGTTAAAAAGTGCTGAATTACAACTGAATGCCAATAAGAAACTGTTTGAAGACAAGAAACTTGATTTGTTGGTTGCTAATAAAACGTTTGATTTTAGATTTAGTAAAAGTGTATTCTCTCACTTAAAATATTTTAAGCGTTTAATTGACAAAACCGTGTCTTCTAAATGGCGTGTATATTTCAACAGAGCATGTTTAAATGAACATTTAGTGCCGAAATACTGTAAATGCATAAAGAGCTCTGCGGCTAATTTTGAACAGCAACGGTTACAACTGGTAAATTCCGAGTTAAAAAGTGCTGAATTACAACTGAATGCCAATAAGAAACTGTTTGAAGACAAGAAACTTGATTTGTTGGTTGCTAATAAAACGTTTGATTTTAGATTTAGTAAAAGTGTATTCTCTCACTTAAAATATTTTAAGCGTTTAATTGACAAAACCGTGTCTTCTAAATGGCGTGTATATTTCAACAGAGCATGTTTAAATGAACATTTAGTGCCGAAATACTGTAAATGCATAAAGAGCTCTGCGGCTAATTTTGAACAGCAACGGTTACAACTGGTAAATTCCGAGTTAAAAAGTGCTGAATTACAACTGAATGCCAATAAGAAACTGTTTGAAGACAAGAAACTTGATTTGTTGGTTGCTAATAAAACGTTTGATTTTAGATTTAGTAAAAGTGTATTCTCTCACTTAAAATATTTTAAGCGTTTAATTGACAAAACCGTGTCTTCTAAATGGCGTGTATATTTCAACAGAGCATGTTTAAATGAACATTTAGTGCCGAAATACTGTAAATGCATAAAGAGCTCTGCGGCTAATTTTGAACAGCAACGGTTACAACTGGTAAATTCCGAGTTAAAAAGTGCTGAATTACAACTGAATGCCAATAAGAAACTGTTTGAAGACAAGAAACTTGATTTGTTGGTTGCTAATAAAACGTTTGATTTTAGATTTAGTAAAAGTGTATTCTCTCACTTAAAATATTTTAAGCGTTTAATTGACAAAACCGTGTCTTCTAAATGGCGTGTATATTTCAACAGAGCATGTTTAAATGAACATTTAGTGCCGAAATACTGTAAATGCATAAAGAGCTCTGCGGCTAATTTTGAACAGCAACGGTTACAACTGGTAAATTCCGAGTTAAAAAGTGCTGAATTACAACTGAATGCCAATAAGAAACTGTTTGAAGACAAGAAACTTGATTTGTTGGTTGCTAATAAAACGTTTGATTTTAGATTTAGTAAAAGTGTATTCTCTCACTTAAAATATTTTAAGCGTTTAATTGACAAAACCGTGTCTTCTAAATGGCGTGTATATTTCAACAGAGCATGTTTAAATGAACATTTAGTGCCGAAATACTGTAAATGCATAAAGAGCTCTGCGGCTAATTTTGAACAGCAACGGTTACAACTGGTAAATTCCGAGTTAAAAAGTGCTGAATTACAACTGAATGCCAATAAGAAACTGTTTGAAGACAAGAAACTTGATTTGTTGGTTGCTAATAAAACGTTTGATTTTAGATTTAGTAAAAGTGTATTCTCTCACTTAAAATATTTTAAGCGTTTAATTGACAAAACCGTGTCTTCTAAATGGCGTGTATATTTCAACAGAGCATGTTTAAATGAACATTTAGTGCCGAAATACTGTAAATGCATAAAGAGCTCTGCGGCTAATTTTGAACAGCAACGGTTACAACTGGTAAATTCCGAGTTAAAAAGTGCTGAATTACAACTGAATGCCAATAAGAAACTGTTTGAAGACAAGAAACTTGATTTGTTGGTTGCTAATAAAACGTTTGATTTTAGATTTAGTAAAAGTGTATTCTCTCACTTAAAATATTTTAAGCGTTTAATTGACAAAACCGTGTCTTCTAAATGGCGTGTATATTTCAACAGAGCATGTTTAAATGAACATTTAGTGCCGAAATACTGTAAATGCATAAAGAGCTCTGCGGCTAATTTTGAACAGCAACGGTTACAAAGCTCTGCGGCTAATTTTGAACAGCAACGGTTACAACTGGTAAATTCCGAGTTAAAAAGTGCTGAATTACAACTGAATGCCAATAAGAAACTGTTTGAAGACAAGAAACTTGATTTGTTGGTTGCTAATAAAACGTTTGATTTTAGATTTAGTAAAAGCGTATTCTCTCACTTAAAATATTTTAAGCGTTTAATTGACAAAACCGTGTCTTCTAAATGGCGTGTATATTTCAACAGAGCATGTTTAAATGAACATTTAGTGCCGAAATACTGTAAAAGTATATGTATATGTATATGTATATGTATATGTATATGTATATGTATATGTATATGTATGTGTATGTGTATGTGTATGTGTATGTGTATGTGTATGTGTATGTGTATGTGTATGTGTATGTGTATGTGTATGTGTATGTGTATGTGTATGTGTATGTGTATGTGTATGTGTATGTGTATGTGTATGTGTATGTGTATGTGTATGTGTATGTGTATGTGTATGTGTATGTGTATGTGTATGTGTATGTGTATGTGTATGTGTATGTGTATGTGTATGTGTATGTGTATGTGTATGTGTATGTGTATGTGTATGTGTATGTGTATGTGTATGTGTATGTGTATGTGTATGTGTATGTGTATGTGTATGTGTATGTGTATGTGTATGTGTATGTGTATGTGTATGTGTATGTGTATGTGTATGTGTATGTGTATGTGTATGTGTATGTGTATGTGTATGTGTATGTGTATGTGTATGTGTATGTGTATGTGTATGTGTATGTGTATGTGTATGTGTATGTGTATGTGTATGTGTATGTGTATGTGTATGTGTATGTGTATGTGTATGTGTATGTGTATGTGTATGTGTATATGTATATGTATATGTATATGTATATGTATATGTATATGTATATGTATATGTATATGTATATGTATATGTATATGTATATGTATATGTATATGTATATGTATATGTATATGTATATGTATATGTATATGTATATGTATATGTATATGTATATGTATATGTATATGTATATGTATATGTATATGTATATGTATATGTATATGTATATGTATATGTATATGTATATGTATATGTATATGTATATGTATATGTATATGTATATGTATATGTATATGTATATGTATATGTATATGTATATGTATATGTATATGTATATGTATATGTATATGTATATGTATATGTATATGTATATGTATATGTATATGTATATGTATATGTATATGTATATGTATATGTATATGTATATGTATATGTATATGTATATGTATATGTATATGTATATGTATATGTATATGTATATGTATATGTATATGTATATGTATATGTATATGTATATGTATATGTATATGTATATGTATATGTATATGTATATGTATATGTATATGTATATGTATATGTATATGTATATGTATATGTATATGTATATGTATATGTATATGTATATGTATATGTATATGTATATGTATATGTATATGTATATGTATATGTATATGTATATGTATATGTATATGTATATGTATATGTATATGTATATGTATATGTATATGTATATGTATATGTATATGTATATGTATATGTATATGTATATGTATATGTATATGTATATGTATATGTATATGTATATGTATATGTATATGTATATGTATATGTATATGTATATGTATATGTATATGTATATGTATATGTATATGTATATGTATATGTATATGTATATGTATATGTATATGTATATGTATATGTATATGTATATGTATATGTATATGTATATGTATATGTATATGTATATGTATATGTATATGTATATGTATATGTATATGTATATGTATATGTATATGTATATGTATATGTATATGTATATGTATATGTATATGTATATGTATATGTATATGTATATGTATATGTATATGTATATGTATATGTATATGTATATGTATATGTATATGTATATGTATATGTATATGTATATGTATATGTATATGTATATGTATATGTATATGTATATGTATATGTATATGTATATGTATATGTATATGTATATGTATATGTATATGTATATGTATATGTATATGTATATGTATATGTATATGTATATGTATATGTATATGTATATGTATATGTATATGTATATGTATATGTATATGTATATGTATATGTATATGTATATGTATATGTATATGTATATGTATATGTATATGTATATGTATATGTATATGTATATGTATATGTATATGTATATGTATATGTATATGTATATGTATATGTATATGTATATGTATATGTATATGTATATGTATATGTATATGTATATGTATATGTATATGTATATGTATATGTATATGTATATGTATATGTATATGTATATGTATATGTATATGTATATGTATATGTATATGTATATGTATATGTATATGTATATGTATATGTATATGTATATGTATATGTATATGTATATGTATATGTATATGTATATGTATATGTATATGTATATGTATATGTATATGTATATGTATATGTATATGTATATGTATATGTATATGTATATGTATATGTATATGTATATGTATATGTATATGTATATGTATATGTATATGTATATGTATATGTATATGTATATGTATATGTATATGTATATGTATATGTATATGTATATGTATATGTATATGTATATGTATATGTATATGTATATGTATATGTATATGTATATGTATATGTATATGTATATGTATATGTATATGTATATGTATATGTATATGTATATGTATATGTATATGTATATGTATATGTATATGTATATGTATATGTATATGTATATGTATATGTATATGTATATGTATATGTATATGTATATGTATATGTATATGTATATGTATATGTATATGTATATGTATATGTATATGTATATGTATATGTATATGTATATGTATATGTATATGTATATGTATATGTATATGTATATGTATATGTATATGTATATGTATATGTATATGTATATGTATATGTATATGTATATGTATATGTATATGTATATGTATATGTATATGTATATGTATATGTATATGTATATGTATATGTATATGTATATGTATATGTATATGTATATATATGTGTATGTATGTGTATGTATGTATGTGTGTATGTGTGTGTATATATATGTATATGTATATATATATATATATATATATATATATATATATATATATATATATATATATATATATATATATATATATATATATATATATATATATATATATATATATTTATATATATATATATATATATATATATATATTATGTTTTATCGTTTTTTTATTTTTTTTATCGTGTTTTTACTTTTTATTTTTATTTTTTATTATTTTATTATTACTCTTTTTTTGTCTTTTTCCGGCTTTGTTTACCTGACTTTTTATTTGTTCATTTTTTAACCAATAAAAAAATCTCTGACGAAGGTTGACTGACCAGCCGAAAGCTTAGATGCCAAAAAAATTTTTTCACTTGACGTGATTTACTTCTGGTGTATTTTTAAAGTTTGAGTAAGTTGGTTGGTATTTTGATTGTTTCTTATTTAGATTTGACGGATAATTATTACATTTTAGTCTGACTTTAAATTGTCGTCGTTAATTCTCCTGAAAGGTTATAGTTTTATTATGTAGAATAAACTATGCTGTTGTTGACTTTTTGCAACTGTCACTAACTGAAAGATCAATGATTGCTGAATTTGAACATTGTCTATCTGATATATCACTGTTTATAATATGACAATCTCATTGCAGACACATTTAGTGCAAATATTTCATTTTGATTTTAAAACATTGACAATAAGCCTACAATTGAACTTGTGAAGGCTAATTATCTTTATGGTATATTGTATATTGTGATGTATATTGTGTTTAGCAAAATCATTAAAAAGTTTTCTTGAAAACTCAATACCATGGTACTCGTACTTGTATTCGCCCCAAACACTTTTCTGTTTGACTTGTTGAAAAAATCTTGAATCAAGTTACAAATCTTTGGTTTGTTTAAGCTGGTTGTTGTCGGCTGTGCTCTCATACTTCATCGCAATTCGTTTGAGCACTCGTATCTAGTGGTCAACGGCCCTCGCCTGCTGGGTGTCTTTTTCATCGTCTAGTTTGACATCAACAGTGATAATACAGCTAATAATCTATATATATAAAAATGAATGTTTGTATGTTAATGGCCTTTATGCATTGCTACACCATTCATCCGATCGTAATGAAATTTTCACACAACCTTGAGAGTCAAGGGGAATCAAATATAAAAAAAATAAATTGAAATCCGTCACAAAATGAGCGGAGCGGAGCGGGTGAGCGAGCGGGAACTATATATATATATATGTATGTGCGTATGTATGTGTGTATGTATGTATGTGTATGTGCATGTATGTGTGTCTGTGTGTGTGTGTTTATGTATGTACTAACGGAGATACCCGGCGTTGCCCGGGTTTTTTAGAGGTTTTTCTAATGTTTGTCTCTTTCTCTCCCGTTTCCTTTCCCACCTGCTTTCTCACTCCTGTTCGCTTTCCCGTTTTCGGTCGTTTTCCCGCTGCCGGTCGCTTTACCGCTGTCGGTCGTTTTCCCGCTCCCGGTCGTTTTCCCGTTCCCGGTCGCTGTCCCGTTCCCGCTCACGTTTGCTCTCCCATTCCCGCTCACGCTTGCTTTTCCGTTCCGGGTCGCTTTCCCGTTTCTATAATAGACAAACTAACCCACAAACATTTATATATATATATAGTCTTAGCAAATCTATTTTACGTTTTATAGGCTAACAGAAGTTATGAAAAAAATGGAAAAGAGAAAATGAGCGTGAACGGGAACGGGAACGGGAGAGCAACCGTGACCGGGAATGGGAGAGCAAGCATGACCGGGAACGGGAGAGCAAGCGTGAGCGGGAACGGGAAAGCGACCGGGAACGGGAAAGCGACCGGGAACGGGAAAGCAACCGGGAACGGGAAAGCGATTGGGAACGGGAAAGCGATTGGGAACGGGAAAGCGACCGGGAACGGGAAAGCGACCGGGAACGGGAAAGTGACCGGGAACGGGAAAGCGACCGGGAACGCGGAAAGCGACTGGAATCGGGAGAGCAAGCTGGAAGGAAACGCGAGCAAGAGAGAAAATCGATAACAAAATTTCTGAGCGGGAAAGCGACCGGGAGCTGGAAAACGACCGAGAGCGGAAAAGCGACCGGGAACGCGACGAAAACGGGAAAGTGGAGAAGGAAACGAGAGCAAGAGAGACAAACATTAGAAAAACCTCTAAAAACCCCGGGCAACGCCGGGTAACCCCGCTAGTTATTAATTAAAAATTAAGAGAGTTTTCACTTTTTCACCTAAGACTTACTAAGTCCATCCTAGAAGCTGGGAGTAAGACTGGTGCTTGATGTTTGATTACACCATATTGCGGTTTACGGCTCTTGCAAGGATCAACAAGTCAACTTGGGACTTTTGTTTTTATTTTTGACTTTGGTTGGTCAATTGCATTTTTACAAACTTTTAATTAAGTTACAATCTCTGTTTGTGTGTTTGTGTATGTTTGTATGTGTGTGTGTGTGGCTTTCTCTGTAAGCAAATCTTGCAAGTAAACTTTAACCAGCTTTTTGACTAGCTAGGAAGCTGAAATTCTCAGCATAGCTTTGTATTGGATGACAATACATAATTCAATTAAAAAAACTTATTTGAACATCTATCGTATTTCTAAATCAAGTTTGTGTTAAAAAAACTCGTTTTTTCATTACTTGTTTGTCTTGGTCTTCCATACTTTTGTTTGAAATGCTGCTGGTTTGAGGTGTTATTCAAACTGATTGGTTTGTTGATAGGCATTTTTGTAATCAGAGATTTGCATTACTTTTATTTGATTTGTTAGTATTTCTGTACCCAAGGAGGTATTATTATTTCTTTATATTTTGGAATGTTTGTCATTACCATTGATTTTTTCAAAGTGTGTTATCATGTTAGTGGCTGATTGTTTTTTTAGATTTAGGATTATTGGTAGTGTTGCCTATAGAGGCCATTTTTAAATTCTTTTCTTATGGTAATTGTTTCTTTCTTTAGTTAAATATGCTCTGGCTGAATGTTTGTTTTCTTGTGTTTGTTGGTAAATTATGTTAGTAGTCTTCCTTTTTCTAAATAAGTATGCATGTTGTCATATTCGGCTGTTTTTCATGGTTTTTTAGGACAGTTTTATTTAGCGAATTTATTCCTTGAAATTAAGAAAAGACGTTATGCAAGTTTATTTGATTGATTGATTGATTGATTGATTGATTGATTGAAGTAACAATAAAAATATACTTAAGATTAACATTTCAGACATTTAAATAATAATCAGAATTATTTATTTATACAAACTCTGGTTATGTTGTCATAAGCTGTCTTACACAAAAATTAATCTTCATCAATGCTGAAGGTAATTTATGTTAAGAAATACAAATTCATAACAGCACATGATTTTTCTGCCTGAATGAGTTGAATTTGCTGTTATACTCATTGGATTAAGATGTGTGTACCACTTAAAAAATCCCAAGTCTCTCAACCCTTTGAGCACGCTTAAAAATTTGCGGTAGTTTTTGACTGAGGTCGTTTTAGCAAACACTTCATCGGTGTGTATTTCAATTCCTAACTGTTTGACTTTAACCAGAGAACCGTCTTTGATTGCCGCTGCTAAGCTTTCCCACTCGAAGTACTCAACGTCGATTTTCAAATAATCAATGGTCACCTGTGAACGAAATAGTTTATTTTTTCAAATGCAGTTTTGGTTTTCTTTTAGTTTTTAACTACTATTAGTTATAGTTATAGTTCTATGTTATAAGCAAAGATCTACATTTTTGACTAATAATTATTATAACAAAAAACTTATTAAAAAAAATTTTCACAAAAAAATCACCATATGATCAAAATTTTTATTAAGAACAAATCAAAAAAGTTTTACATTTTCCTCTGAAAAGACTTTCCTAAACGAATACAATGTATTCAATCTCCACATTCTATCAATAGTTATAACATCTTTGCCAGCAAGCCCTTCTTTGTAGAATAAGATGCTGCTTCCTCTTTTCTGGTTTGCTATTGCCATGCTGGTGCAAAATGGAAAAAAAATAAACATAAACAATGCGTAAATTGTGTATTTGAGACAAGGAATTTCAAAGTCGCTATTGTCAACAAGTTGTGTAAAAATCATTTCAGGGATTTCATGGTGAAGACGATGGAAAAAAAACAAACTATATTTAAGACAAGGAATTTCAATCCAGTAACTTTGTTAACTCACTGAAATTTTCAAAATAACAGTCATTTCATTTAGAAAGTGTTTTAATTAATTTGAACAAACTTGCAGTTTTTAACATCTACCAATATATATAAAAATGACTGTTTGTGTTTTTTGTCCGTTGTCCTTTATGCATTGCTACACCATTCATCCGAACGCAATGAAATTTGCACACAATCTTGAGAGCCAATAGAAAAAGGTTTTCGTGAAAACAAATTATATCGGTCACAAAATGAGAGGAAGCAGGAGAGCGAGCGGAAACGGAAACTGAAGAATGAACGAGAACGGGAACAAGAAAGCAATAAGGGAAGTAAAATCGAACGGGAGCGAAAGAGCGAGCGGGAAAGGGAAAGCGACAAGAAAAGGGAAAGCAACCGGAAGCGGTAAAGCGTCCGTGATAGGGAACGCGACCGGAAACGGAAAAGCAAGCAAGGAAGGAAATGGGAGCAAGAAAGAAACCTAAAGAAAAACTTCTAAAAATCCCAGGCAACTCCGATAATCCCGCTAATATACTGATAAAATGACTGTTTGTTTGTCTGTTTGTTTGTTTATCTTTGTTTATCTAAAGGTGTCCACCTTTACGCTGACGACACGCAACTGTATGGGTCTTGCATACCGTTGGGTTCAGTGGAGCTCTCGCGACATTTTTTTTCTTCGTCATCAGTGGTGTTAATGCGTGGATGTCGTCAAACCGACTGCGTTTTAACCAGGATAAGACTGAGTTCATCTGGTTTGGAACTCGACATCAGCTTGCCAGGCGTGACCTTCAGTCCATCTCACTATCTTGCTATCTCTTGTTTCTAGATCTGAAGTTCGTGACCTCGGGGAGTTGCTTGACTCAGAACTGACTATGGAGATGCATATCGCCAAGATTTGCCAATCATGCACTCACTCGGACGCCTTACTAACCCTTGTTCATGCCTTTATCTCCTCGCGAATTGATTACTGCAATATCATACTGTATGACGCCAGTAGCTACATCCTTAATCGCCTTCAGTGTGTCATGAACACCGCAGCCAGGTTGATCCTGAACTTTCCAAAATATAGCTATATATCGAACGCTATCCAAAAAGAGCTCCATTGGCTTCCAGTTGCGCGTCGAATAGACTTCAAAATCTGTTTGCTCGTCCGGAATTTTTGACCGATTCTGCTCTTCTTTACCTTACAGAACTTTGCAAACCAGTTATTTCAAAACGACGGTCGACGAAACCTTCGTTCTGCATCTCGCGGTGACCTGGTCGTCCCACGTTTCCATCTTAAAAAGTTTGGTCGACGTTCCTTTGCTGTCGCCAGCCTTCTCTCTGGAATTCCCTACATATGAATGTCCGAACGACAGAACTTGATGAGTTTAAAAAGAGCCTCAAGACTTACCTGATGAGGCAAGAGTAAAGGCGCCTCTGAGGTTTCACAACACAAGAGTGCGCCCTATAAATATTCTTTTCCTACTACAACTACTACAAATCCAAACCGCTGGATCAATTTTAACTAAATTTAGTATGGAGGTAGATTTCAAAAAGTAGAATAAAATTGATAAGTTTTTAATTCTTAAAATTTGTCTATATTTATTTAAGACCAAAAACTTTCCAGGCCAAATGTGCATATGTACAAACAACAAAGGTTATTGCGCAACAAAACTCAAATTTAGTTAACGTAACAATACTTGAAGGTTCCAAGTAACTTTTAGCAAATTTGTTTTCAGTTTTTATGGAAACAAGTTAGAAAAAATGAGAAAAAAGAGCGGGAGCGGCAAAGCAAGCGAAAGAACGGGCGGGAGCGAAAGAGCGAGCGAAAATAGGGAAGCAAGCGGGATAAAAAACGGAAATGCGAGTGGGAGCGGAAGAGCAACCCTGCTAGTTTATAATATGATATCTTTGAAAATGTTATTTGCTGTTGGTTTTTTGTTTTTTATTTACATTTTTCTACTCAAAACTTTAAAACAAAAAAACCAGCGTTAAATAATAAAAAAATAAACACATTGAAAATCTTAGAAATGTGAAACCCAAAGCTTGTCCCTTGAACGAAAGCATTTGAGGATTAGGCGTGTTCTAACAAAGGCCTTGTGAATGATTTGGTTGATATGGGTATTCAAGTTGAGTTCACTGTCGACGATGACACCTACATTGTCTGTGGAGGATATGGGTCATAAACAGATTGAGTATTTGTTGGGCATAATGCTGCTCCTCGTTGTTTTGATGGAAGCTTGGAAGCATTTGTCTGGGGTCAATTGTTATTGCCATTTTGGCTCCATAACACTATCTTGTCAATAGCAGTTTGAAGGAAAGAACTGTGAGGAGATGATGAGGATGAGTAAAGTTTGATTTTGTCTGCGAATAGTTTGTATTTTACAGAGCTGTCTGTAAATGTGTCTACAACATCTTTTTTGTAAACAAGGAAAAGCGTAGGCCTAAACACACACCCTTGGGGTACACCACTTGACACATCTCTACTGTGGGATAATTGGCCATTCACCTTGACAGCCTGAACCAGGTTTGCCAAAAGCCTCATTATCCACAAGAACAGGTTGCCCGAAATTCCGTAAGCTTAAGGTTTTGCCAGTAATTTACGGTGGGGCACCGAATCAAAAGCTTTTTTGAAGTCGAAATATAAAATATCAGTACCCTGAAGGTTTTGAGGACTTCCAGAAACTTGCTGCTGAGTTTGATATCTTGTCATCACCGTTTACAACTGACTTTGAAAAGGTGTTGGATGCTCTACAGCTGGAACTGACTACTCTGCATTGTGACTCTACCTTGAAAGAAAAAGTCCAATCTGAAAGGATTAACAAATTTTGTGCGTCACTGAATGAGTTCAAGTTTGCAAACCTGAGAAAGATGGCCATAAAACTACTTGTTCTGTTTGAGTCTACATACATTTAGGAGCAAACATTTTTGACCAGGAACACTAACAAGACAAAGCTGCGTTCCAATCTAACTGATGTTCACGTGCAGTCTTTGCTGAGGATTTCTACATCCGACATGCAGCCAGAGTTCAAACAACTTGTTGACAACGTTGATCAAACACAAATGTTTCATTGTCACTTCAGCAGCTATTGAAGTACATTACGTTAAATTCCTTATTTATTTATTAATTTTGAAAGGAATCTTTGAAATGGCGCCACGGTCAAGTGAACTTCGGAGCCACTGACTATTAATGTAATCCAAAAGATTTTGTAAAACGAAGTGTTTTCAGCCTTTCTCGGAAACTCCGCTTCTGATGCTGTGAGCCTAAGTGATGTCGGAAGGTCGTTCCAGGTCTTGGGACTAATGACTCCAAAGCATCTGTCGCCAAGGATAACACGGACCATTTTCATGCATACATCTAAACACGAGCAGCGCGACTTTGTAAGCTATTTTTTCCGGAAGGCGAAACCAGTAGAGTTCTTAGAGAATAGTTGTCACGTGCTCATACTTCCTGCTGTTGGTGATCATCTTAGCGGCAATGTTGATGACGGTCTGGAGTCCGACAAGTCATGGAGAACGAGGAGTGAGAGCTTGCCTTGGTCGGCAGCTTGAAGCAAATCAGAAGTAACTTTGAGTTAACTATTTCGGTTGAATGGTAAGGACGATAAGCGGACTGGAGGGGAGGGAACAGATTATTCGAGTAAAGATATTTGAGGACGCGTGGGAGCACGAGCCTCTCAAGCAGTTTTGAGACAACGGAGAGATTGGATATTGGACAGTACGATGAGGTCACGTTGCGATCGAGTCCCGGTTTTTTCATGAGCGGAGTGATGTACGATGTTTTAAATTGGTTGGGAAAAATGAAAAATTCCCTTTGTGAAAGAGAAGTTGAACATTCTGGAGAGATAAGAAGAAAGCACGATGGAACACGTGTTGGAACAGGATCCAGGAAACACTGTCGATCGGGCAACCGATGAATTAGCGCGGTGACCTCAGCGACGCTCGTTGGCTTGAATTAACGCATAACACACTCAGGTACCAGCCAACTGAGAGAAGTAGGTAGGTGGTCGACGCATGGAGTCGCCGCACGAACCCGTGCAACCTTGTCTTCGAAGAACCTAAAAACTCGTTGGCTGTGATGGCATCGTTAGCAGGCACTATACCACGGGCCATCACACTGTTGATCGCGCGCTATAAGTTACGCCGGAAGAGCGGTCGTTGGCTAGCTTTGAAATGTTCGATGTCTAAAAGGAGCGACGTTTGTTTCTTAATAGGCGATGATACTGTTGCGTTTGGACGCGCCATTGGCTGATATCATTTTTTGCTAGAAGTGATTTTTTTCCATCGATCACGTCCAACGTTTGCCGACGTGGCATTCCCGGTCGAACCATGGATCGGATGCGCGGGGACGAAGACGAAAAGAGTCGGTGGGGACGAGCGGATTGGTACACTCAATCAGATTTGAACATGTAGACCTTGAATTCAGAAAACCGTGTTGACTGGGAGACATGAGGTTGTTTGTCTGAAGGTAATTGAGGATGTCTTTATTGATTATCTGCTCCATTGCACGACAACAAGAAGATGTCAGTGATATTGATCTGTAATTCCCTGGATCGGATGTGGAACCTTTTTTGTTAATTGGAGCGATATAAGCTGATCTCCAATTAAGGGGTATTTTATGCGTATTATAAGAGAAGTTGAAAATATGGCAGAGTGGTAAAGAAAGTCCAGCAGCACAGTTTTTGAGAAGGCTATTTGAAATACTATCAGGTCCAGATGATGAAGAAGGTTTGAGAATTCAAAGTGTCTAATAAATACGATCAGGAGTAAAAATGATTTTTTTAAGTTTGTTGTTGGTTCGGACAAGCAAGTTACAATTTGAACCATCATCAACCGTGAATACACTGCAAAAATAATCGTTGAAAATATAAGCCAGAACCTAACAATGGTTAAAGCTGGATCAGAGGTGAATATTCCATCCTGACTTTTAATCTCCTGTATTGGATTATGTGTCAATAACTTTCTGTTGACAAATCGATAGAAATGACCAGTATCCTCAGCTGATACAAGTAAACTTTCCTGTTTTTTAATACTCCTCCTGAGGTCTCTTGAAAATTGCTTGTAGATAATTTTGCTTTCGATTTTCCGATTTGAGCGCCATTTGTGGAAGGCCTGCAACTTATGTTTTTGAGTTTGAAAGATGAATATAGGGTATGATGACTTTTTTACTTTTGTGGTTTTGATAGGTTGGTCATGTCCTGGAGGTACACTCTGGATAGCATTGGTAACAATATTGAAAAAATGTTTCCAGCAGTCATCAACCCAGAAGCAATATTGAAACACGTCATCCCATCTGATTTCACAAAAATAGTTATTCAGGTTTCTATAGGAGGATTTGGTTAGGTGTTGATAGTTTTGGCAGTGGAGTATAGTTGGATGTCTGGGAAGGTTGGGTTTGAAAACTAGAGTGTTGTTAAGTAAAAAACTGATAGTGTTGCCATTACAAATAATAAAAATATTGCCAAAGCAAGAAATGCAAAAAAAAATGTTTTCAATTATTCTGTTCGATACTTAGATTGTTGATTTTAAAGTGGCAACTACTCTAATAACCAATCCACCATATTTTCCACTCCACATTTGAGGTCCCAGAAAATAAATTATTTAATTACGGTTACACATGTATAATTTTAATTTTCAAGAAGATCCCAAATACCAAATTTTAAAACCTTCACTTTTTAGTTTTTCTTTTTTCCACCACACGTTTGAGGTCCTGGAAACCAAATCTTCAAAAAGTGGTAAATAAGTATATCTTTATTTTTTGAGTAAATACTAAAAATTAAATTTTACTTCAGTAGCACTTAAAGTTTTTGAGTAGCAGTTATTTTACAAAACACATAACCCTATTGTCCACCCCATATTTAAAGTCCTGGAAACCAAAATTAAAAAAAAAATGGTGGATCACGTATATAATTATTTTTTAAGTAAATACTAAATATTAATTTTCACATCTCTAGCATTCACAGTTTTTGAGTAGCTGGTACTTTATAAAACAAATAACCCTATTTTCCACTCCACATTTGAGGTCCTGGAAACCAAATTTTCAAAAAATTGTGAAGCACGAATATCATCATTTTTGAAAACTAGAGTGTTGTGGTTGCTTTGAGCAATTGGGGATATTAATTGAATCTGTGATATAAAACAAGCATCGTTCGAAAGAAGCAGATCAAGTATATTTGATTGACGTGTTGGAGATTCAACATATTGATGTAGTCTCATTTCATCTATAAAACTAGTAAATAAATCATAAATCTTGTTATTGGGATGAGAATAGTTTTTCCAGTTCATTTCAGGAAGATTGAAGTAACCCATAATGCATACTAACTTTGTATCATTGCATAAGTGAGTGAGACATTGGATGCTCTTGAGAGTGTAATCCACAGATTCAGAATTAAATCCTCCTGGTCGGTAGTAAATTATAACTCTGCATATTGAGCTATAAGTGTAAATGTCGACACAAAAAATTTCTATATGGTTATATTCAGGTGGAATTGAGACCTGTCTAACATTGACTCTTTTCTTAGCAATCAGAGCCACACCACCTTCACGAGATCCCCTGTCATAACGAAAAGCCTGGCTTTCTTTAGGAAGAAATAGGCCGTCCGGTTCGTTATTCAACCAAGTTTCGGTTAAAGCAAAAATCTATAAATTATGAGTTTCTAAAAAAAAAACAAATTCTTCTTGTTTATTTACAATACTTCTGATGTTCGTAAGTGCCCAGTCCCTCGGTTCATACCCGAAAAGGCTGAATGTTGGATTGGACCAGAACTGAAGAAGGCTTGCCTGTTTCCTGGCAGTCTTAGATCTCTTTTCACATCTCTTCAGATAAGCAGCTTCGGCCTCTCTAGGACTTAGATCATGATTTATAAACACTTTCCTGATAGAAGGATCGGTCAACAGTCGTAGGACCCGAGACGAGGAAATTAGATCAGACACTGCTTCAGAATTTGTTAGAGTGACACAGAATCTGGTAATTGCAGGTTCTTTTCCAAGTCGGCGAACGTTGACGACAGCAGGTTTAATGGTGAGGTTTTGCTCAATGGAATCTTGAATTAATTGAAGACTGAGGTGGCAAACCGGAGATTATGACGTTTTTGAGCGTTTAGTTATCTTAAGTTTTTCTTTCTCAATATCCCACATGACATTTTTGATAGATGCCATGCTTGGAGGGCGGGCTGTAATAGCCCGTTTGAGCGCCATAAGACTGATCATGATGACTTTCGTCATCTCGTTGAGGGTTTCAGACATGGTTTTGGTGATTTGAGTGACCAATATCTGCATCATATTTGAAAATGTCTCTATCATTTTACTCATGTGATCGTTCAGTTGCTTCATTAGTCGGTCCCACCTTCGTCGAATTTTACATGGGCTACATTGAAGAAATAGTGTTCGGTGGCATCATCAAAAAACCTAATCTCTACGCACGATATGTCGACGACATATGCGTTATGTGCGAAAGCAACACGGAAATAAACACTCTGATAGCTACACTCGAAAATCACTCCGTTCTACGTTTTACGTATCAATTATGCGATATCAACAAACAGCTCCCGTTCTTAGACGTCACAGTCTCAACACTTAAAAATTAACTAAAACTTGGTACCTACTCTAAACCAACGTCAAACGGTGCAACTCTGAAAGCAGACGGATTCTGCCCAGAAAAATACAAGTAGAGCGTTATTCAAAACTATCTGCATAGAGTCTACAAGATAACCAACGACTGGGAAGAATTCCATACCGAAGTTGAACGTATCAAAAAGGTTCTAATCAACAACAATTTCAGTAATCGAACCGTCGACGAGGGAATCCGGAAATTTCTTAATAGAAAACTCATTACATCACCAAAACCTTCCGTCGTTCAGTCCTCGAACACTGAACCACAGCCCGGTATCTCATGTAATAAATCTACAATTTCATTATTCTACCAAGCACAGATGCATAACAACTATAAAACAGACGATGAGATTATCACGTCCATAATACGCAAATATATATATATATATATATATATATATATATATATATATATATATATATATATATATATATATATATATATATATATATATATATATATATATATATATATATATATATATATATATATATATATATATATTACTGTGTCTCCCGGACTTCCAAACATAAGATCGCATGGAAGTCGCATCCCTCTTGTCGAATTAACATTTTACCTGGGATAAGCTTTGTTGTATTTTGAGCAGATCTCAATATATATATATATATATATATATATATATATATATATATATATATATATATATATATATATATATACGGGTAGTACTTTTTGGAGTTTTCGGATTCGGGTTCGGGTTTGTGAAACTAGAGTTTTCGGGCTCGGGTTCGGGTTTGTGAAACTAAAGTTTTCGGGTTCGGGTTCGGGTTTGTAGTTTTCAAAAAACTGGGTTCGGGTTATGATTTCAAATTCCTGGATTGATTTTAAATTTACCTAGTGTATATACATATACAAACTAGAGCGATCAATTCATTGATTGGACATTACACGTATTGAATAAACTCTAACAAGTTATTTTTTAGCTTTCCAAATAATATGATTTCTTTGGCCGAAGGAGGCTTAATAGTTTTAGTTCGATCGCGGCTCGGTCCGGCCAGATAATCAGGCGGATTAGTGGTCTAGCTTACACACTCACCAATAAAATGACCTATTTGTGTTATTTGTTACGCAAAGGTGATAATACAAAACTTGTATGGCTTGCGATTAGTATAATACGTTACCTCTTAAATTATTCTGATTTATTAATTTCTTCGCGGCTCGGTCCGGTCGGGTAATCTGGCGGATTAGTGTTCTAACTTACACATTTGCCAATAAAATGACTGTGAGCCATAGATCATTTATAGACTTTGCCAGTTGAAGTTTAGGATTATGCAAGATTATCTTTATAACAAAGGGTCTTTGTTATATCAGAAAAACTTTGAGTATATGAAGGAATAAATATAAGGTTATATAACTGAAGTAAAAAGTTTAGAATCATGGCTATCCGCGACTTCAAATGTGGGGTGGAAAATAGGGTTATTTGTTTTTTAAAGTAACTGCTACTCAAAAACTGTAAATACCACAGATGTAAAAATTAGTATTCAGTTTCAATTCTAAAAATAAAGAATTTGGTTTTCAGGACCTCAAATGTGAAGTGGAAAAAGGGTTATTTGATTTTAAAATAACTGCTACTCAAAAACTGTAAGTGCTACAGATGTGAAAATTAGTATTTTGATGTTTTGTGCCGGTTAAAAGTAGATGAGTTCAGTTTATCACCGGACGGACGGGCCAAGCCGTTATTTTAGGGTCTTCATACGGCCCTGCCCAAACCTTAAATCAAGGTGGGACGGGCCAAGATTTTTAACCAGGTATACAGACACTTTAGTGATTTTAGGGTGTTCAGACGGGCCGGGCTAAACCTGAAGTCAATGTGGGACGGGCCAAAGTTTTTGATCAAGTATATAAAACTTCTAGGCCTGTAAAAACGGGCCGGGCCCATATTAGACGGGCCAGGAATTTCGGTTTTTGAAACGGGCTGGGCCAAGTTGTCGACGGGCTGAGCCGAGACTTAAAAAATTGTTCCGTGCAGTACTCTACTATGTATGCACGGTTCAAATTCTCTAATTTCATGCGAGCAAAGCCGCTACGGGCACTGCTAGTATATATATATATATATATATATATATATATATATCGCGTTTATCTTTATTGAGCGAGCATGGGTTGTTAGACCAAAACCTAAAGTGATTTAGTGACGAGGTAGGTGAAGAGGATTTGGGCTGGCTATTTTTGTTGGGGTGACGCATTCTCTGTGGCTTTTGCAGGAGTGAATTATTGGGCCTTCTTGAATTTGTGCAGTTGATTGCCACGGATGCCGTATCGAAAGGGCGAATCATTACCAAGTTGAGCATTGAGTTTGTTTCTTTCTTGCCTCAACTGGTAGTCTAATTATCTTTCTGCCTCTGTCAAATCCGGGCTAATATAAACGGACTTGTACGTACTGTTGCTTTTCAAACCTTTAGCTGCCAAGAGGGTCGGGTTTCTGAGACTTGCATCAGTTAGTTCCACGGGGATTGGGCCCGGTTCTGCTTGATCTTTAGATCTTAATCTCTTTATGCATAATGGTTTTACCTCAGACTTGCCGATTGAGCAAAAAAGATCTTTTACAAACTTTTTGTCTTCAGATCTTTTGTCAACTTGCACTGCACACGACGGTTCCGGAACTCCGTAAACGATAACATTTTTTTCCTTTTCTCTCTATCATTCAGTTCATTCATGGAAGCATTAACAACTACTAACTGCGCAGCTGGCTGTTTTGATTTTCCGCCGCCTGACTTAACTACCTGCACCCAATCGTTACAGATTGTCGGTGGTTGCAATGATGATTTTGCTGCTGTTAATTCGGTGGTCAGCTTCTTGATTACAGTTAAATTATCTCAATCTTTGGTCTCTAGGAGCGTGACTCGCTCGGACAGCGATAAAACCAGAGAAGAAATCTTGCCGCACCACTCATGAAGAATTTTAGAGGATAATGAGTGGTTACCTTGTCCGAAACTCGGCCAGTTTTTTTCCAAAAAAAATTCTGTATCCATGTTGAATATGTTGATGCGTAAAATAATCCGTTTAAATAAACGCTCAGACAGCACGCCGATAAGCACTTTGCTCCAGCTGATTAAAACAATAAACAATAAAAAAATGAACGAGATATAGATAAAAATAAAGCTAAGAATAAAAATATAAATTTAAATATATATATTACGCGAAAATTCACAAAATACGACAAATTCAACGGATATATATATATATATATTATATATATATATATATATATATATATATATATATATATATAAAAGGAAGTCGGGTTTGTGTTACGACACTTATAACTCAAGAACGGCTGAACCGATTTTAGAGATTTTTGATTTATTGGATTTCTCTCAGCTCCTATTACCACAATAACTAAAAAAATTGACATCGAACCATGGAGTGGCCCATGGGGTCGGCAGTATGTACCCCGGTAGCTATACAGCCTTAACAGTGCGTCCTAGAAAAAAACTTCACACGGCAAAGTTGTAGAGCACCCTCTATTTGGTCTTACTGAAAAATAAATTTTCAAATTGGATTTGGGTTATCGAGATATACAGATGTTTAATTTTCCGCGACATGACATTTATGCGCAAATGGGGTAGAGCGCATGTTATTAAATTTTCTGACTATTTCTTTGTTTACAATTGAAAATCTCACAGAAAAAATTAAGTAAATATCTTTTTCAATTAAAATATAAAATAAAATAATTGTTTATGGGCCATAAAAATATAAAAGATATTTTTAGCAAAGATATATGATTTTTTGTTTCGCATTTTCCGTTTTTGGCATTAACAAAGTGTCAATGCTGTTCTGTTAATATTATATTTTCGTTCGTTGGAATTAATTTGCGAGTTTTAAAGTTTTATTACTTTTAACAAAACATTATTAATAACAATGCCGCGACCCAGAAGATTTAATATTTTCCAAAATAGTCGTCAGGCAATTAGGCATCGGAACAATGTTAACCAATCCACCACGGAAGAACTGGAATTAGCGCGAGAAAGGCGCCGCGTTAGTATGGCCCGGCTTCGTGCTTCTCGAAGACAAGAGCTAAAAGATTTACTCCCCGAAACTACTTATGTCAGTGATCAACAAACAGTTAATTTTCAACACACAATTGCAAATTTGAATCGAGCAGCATTTCTCTACGATTGCACAATTGATTACGGCTCTCATCCTTTCGTGTGCATTGGTCCAATGGACATTGTTTGCGAACATTGTGCCGCATTGAAGTTTTCTGGAGAAACGCCTGGATTGTGCTGCCTTAATGGTAAAGTGAAATTGCCGTTATTGACACTCAAAAATACAATAAGTGTTTTTAAATGACTTCATTCGGAGCAGACATTGTTGAAGAATACGGATTTAATCCCACTTCCAAGGTTATTTATGTTGAATAAAGCAAACGTTCATTTTTTTTTTTAAATTTAATTAAATTTAGCTTCAATAATACTTCGGAAAAGTTTTGTTATATTTTTGTAAATCATTTAATGAAATTTCTAATCAATTACAAACCAGTAATACTTACTTTGTTTTCAAATTTACAGATTCAAGGCCAGATTCACCATCGAATTGGATCATTGTTGCCTCTTGAAGATGCACGTCATGAATTTTTAGAAATATACTTCATGGGCAATGTGGAGGAACAACTTGATCGGCGTCAAGAGATCAACACAGCATTGAAAAGAGCAACTCTTCATGATCTTCAGCATCTACTTCATGAACATCATGCATTGGTCAGGCTGTTCATGACTGCGTTAGAGCGCATGCCAAATGATGACTACAAAGTCGTGATCAGAGCAGATAAACGACCAACTTTAACACATGAACGCACATTTAGCGCTCCAACAATAGATGAAGTAGCAATACTGATCGTTGGTGAAAACTTGGAAAAACGTGATATTGGGCATGCACGTCGTGATACTGGGCAAATACAACAAATATGTGAAACGCACCGTTCTTATGACACTTTGCAATATCCACTGATGTTTTGGCAAGGAGAGGATGGATATCACTTCAATATCAAGATGATAAATCCATTGAATAATGAGTATCAATATCAATTTATATTTCAACATGATATAATTTTTACACCTTTGTTTTTTTTAATTTTCAATCACTCAGTTGATTATAAATGGGCTCAAACTTCGGAATACTAATTTTAATATTTTTATTTCAGGTGACGAAACTAGCAAGAAAGTTGGCTCGATGAATTTGTTTGCATATCGTTTGATGATTCGTCAAAACGCTGCCAACCATTTGCTTCGATTTCTTCAGTTGTTTCAGCAATATTGCGTCGACATGTATGTCAAAATTGAAACGGAACGCCTAACTTTCATTCGACTGAATCAAGCCAAACTGCGTTCAGAGGAGTATATCCATTTACACGACGCAATCAGCACCGAAGGAGATGCAGCTAAGATTGGTCGATTAACTATTCTACCGGCTACTTACATAGGTAGTCCGCGTCATATGCATGAATATGCGCAGGATGCAATGACATATGTTTGTCATTCCGGTCGGCCAGATCTATTCATTACCTTCACCTGTAATCCAAAATGGATTGAAATTGTTCAAATGCTGCTTCTCGGACAAACATCAAGTGATCGGCACGACATCACCGCACGTGTCTTCAAACAAAAAATTCGGTCGCAGATGAACTACATTGTGAAGCAACACGTTTTTGGTGATACTTGATGCTGGATGTATTCAATCGAATGGCAAAAACGAGGCTTGCCTCATGCACACATTCTCATTTGGTTAGTTGAAAAAATTAGACCTGACCAGATAGATGATATCATAAATGCCGAGATTGCTGATCCCGAAATCGATCCAGACCTACATGATGTTGTAGTTATGAATATGATTCATGGACCGTGTGGCGCCATCAAACCTCAATCACCGTGCATGGTCGACGGCAAGTGTTCCAAACGTTATCCACGAAAATTTACGACAGAGACCATCACTGGCGCTGATGGCTATCGATTATATCGACGTCGGTCACCCGATGATAACGGTCGAACTGTCACAAAAAAGTGAAAGGAAACGATTTCGTGGTTGACAACAGTTGGAATGTTCCATATTCGCCACTTCTTTCCAAAACATTCAAGACACATTGCAATGTTGAGTATTGCAATTCTGTAAAGTCAATTAAGTACATCTGCAAACATGTAAAGAAAGGCAGCGATATGGCAGTTTTTGGCATTCAAAGCTCAGATAACGACGAGATTAGACGCTATCAAATTGGTAGATATGTGAACTGCAATGAGGCAATTTGGCGTATATTCTCATTCTCTATTCACGAACGTCATCCCACTGTTGTTCATTTGGCTGTGCATCTGGAGAATGGTCAACGAGTTTATTTTAACGCGTCGAATATTAATCAACGTGCTGAAACACCTCCAGCAACAACATTAACGAGTTTTTTCTTGCAATTTGCCAAAGCGATCCATTTGCACAAACGTCGCTTTACTCGGAGATGCCACGTTATTACACTTGGAACCCTTCATCAAAGAAATTTCAACGTCGGAGAAATTTCAAAGGCAGTGCGGTTCCTGGACATCCGGGTGTGTATTCTACTGATGCTCTTGGTCGTATAATTTATACAGTTCACCCAAAAAACGATGAATGCTTCTATTTGAGGTTGTTGTTCGTCAATGTTTGTGGCCCAACATTTTTTGGATCACTACGAACTATCAATGGTATAGTGTGCCCAACATTTCGTGCTGCATGTCAAGAGCTCAAACTGCTTGAAAACGATAATCATTGGGACACGACAATGTCTGAAGCAATTATTTTAGCATCTCCAAGTCAGATACGCACATTATTGGCTATTATAATTTCCACCTATTTTCCATAAAATCCATGTGGAACAAATAAAAAAATTGCATGTCAGAAGACATTTTACATCAAATACGGGTCAGTTCAACTAATCCCGACCTTGAAGTGAATGAAGAGATGCATAACCAGGCTTTGCTCTTGATTGAAGACATGTGTTAACTGATGTGTGGTAGTTTGTTAGTCAAGTTGGGAATGCCAGCGCCAGATCGTAGAATGGATGATGCTTTTAATCGAGAATTAGAATCGACATGAATTAGATTAATTAGTTATATCGAATGTACCCTTCTTAAACCCTCAACAAAAAAAAGTGTATGATACATTAATGAAGGAAATCGATAATGGAAATGGTGGCTTATTTTTTCTTGATGCTCCAGGTGGAACTGGAAAGACGTTTCTCATGTCTTTGATATTGGCCACTGTTCGTGCGAGATCAGACATCGCGGTAGCAGCTGCTTCTTTTGGAAAATATATATATATATATATATATATAAATATATATATACATATATATATATATATATATATATATATATATATATATATATATATATATATATATATATATATATATATATATATTGATATATATATATATATATATATATATATATATATATATATATATATATATATATATATATATATATATATATATATATATATATATATATTAGGGATGTCACGAATACCTGAACCCGAGTTCGGTACTACCCGGTCTTTTTCTGATACCGGAACCCGCACTCGAACCCATAAGTGTGTAAATTTGATACCCGAACCCAAACTCGAACCCGAAAATGTAAAAACTTGGTACCCGAACCCAAACTCGAATCCGAAAATGTGAAAACTTGATACCCGAACCCGAAAACTTATAAGCCTAATTCCAGAACTCGGAGTTGTGAACCAATAAATTTTTTTAGTAAATAAATATTTATTCCAGTTTTAAAAAATAGCAACACAAACAGAGTTTTTATAACTTTTCTAGTTTAGTGAAAATGAAATAGTATTAGGAACCGATTTCAGGCAAGTTGTACTTATAAACAACAGTTTTTCTGCTGTCTTGCCTGATAATCGGTTCCTTAGCTGCTCATAAATAATTGAAGCACCACTGAACAACTGTTCCGATGGAACGCGGTAGCTGGGACCGCCAAGTAGCGTTTAGCGATCACCGCTAAATTTAGAAAGTTTGTTCTGTTATCTTTCCACCACAAAAGTGGGTCTTCGTCTAAAGTGACCCTTTTTTCTTCAAGCCGCGAACTAAAATAATTAAGCCTCCTTTTGTCGAAGAAATCGCAGATAGCACTTACTCTAAACTTTTTACTTCAGTTTTATAACCTTATATTTATTCATTCATATACTCAAAGTTTTTCTGGTATAACAAAGACCCTTTGTTATAAAGATAATCTTGCATAATCCTAAACTTTAACTGGCAATGATCTATGCGTCAGAGTCATTTTATTGGCAAATGTGTAAGCTAGAACACTAATCCGCCTGATTACCCAACCGGACCGAGCCGAGAAAAACATTAATAAAGCACAATAATTTAAGAGGTAACGTATTGTACTAATCGCAAGCCATACAAGTTTTGTATTATTACCTTTGCGTAACAAATAACACAAATAGGTCATTTTATTGGTGAGTGTGTAAGCTGGACCACTAATCCGCCTGATTATCTGGCCGCACCGAGCCGCGAACGAACTAAATTAATTAAGCCTTCTTCGGCCAAAGAAATGACATTATTTGGAAAAACTAACAAAAATTAACTCGTTAGAGCCTATTCAATACGTGTAATGTCCAATGGATGAATTGATCGCTCTTGTTTGTATATGTATATACACTAGGTAAATTTAAAATCAATCCAGGAATTTGAAATCATAAGCCAGTACCCGAACCCGAACCCGGTTTTTGGAAAACTACAAACCCGAACCCGAACCCGAAAACTCCAAAAAGTACTACCCGTGACATCCCTAATATATATATATAGATATATATATATATATATATATATATATATATATATATATATATATATATATATATATATATATATATATATATATATATATATATATATATATATATATATATATATATATATATATATATATATATATATATATATATATATATATATATATATATATATATTTATATATATGTGTGTATGTATGTATGTATGATGATGATTCGTGCATGTTATGTGAGCAGCCACGTTTTTCATTTCTCATTCACGTTTTTTCCTGTTGTTCGTTTTCACTTTCACACAGGAGGTACACTTGGCGCCATAAACGAGTACTCCGAAAATTGCTTGATTTCGACAAAAGGAAAATAAAAAAACTACTTTTTAGAGAAAGCAATCTGAAGTTCCACAGGTTCAGATCTACAAGAGACTTTGAATGTGTGATGGGTGCTGCCGACGATTGGTCGGTTTCAGCTGATTTGGATGGCGAAAGAAAATTTCCAGAAACTGTGAGATCTAGCGGTTTAAAGCCGGATTTAATTATATATTCTGACTTGGCCAAGACACTGCTCCTGATCGAACGCACTGTGCCAATGCATTAAGGAAAACTAGTTGAAATTAAGAAAATTCAGACATAACTAAACGAGCAAACTCCAGTAGAAAAAAATTAATTGATAACTTTTCATTACATTTTAATAATAATTCCATAGCTCGTACCTCTTTTTGGAAGTTTCTGAAAGTAGTGATTGATAAACATTTAACATGGTCACTTCATATAGCTAATATTAAAAATAATATATAAAAAAATATTGATATAATATCTGGAATAAGGCATTTTATTGAATCCAAAACTGCTTTGATGCTCTACAATTCAATGGTATATCCATTTCTAACATATGGTAACATTGTATGGGCTTCAAACTATCCTTTTACGACTGATTGGTCTCACAAGAGTTCAAAAACGGGCTGTTCGTATGATGTTTCATCTTTTTCCAAGCACATCAACAAAGGCAAAATTTATTGAACATAGTTTATTAAATGTCAATCAAATAATTTTTTTTGTTTCTGTTCTATTGAAGCGGGTTGGCGAATCGGGTCGGGCCTTTGATTGTTGTGCTTATAAAACAGGCCTGGCCGGATCTTATCTAAGACTTGTCCTACAGACCCGCATACATTCGAAATAGGACAAAGTTTGAAGTTTTTTTTTGAGTAACAGACTCATATGGTTTCAAAAAAGTACTAGGTGGAATCATCAAAAATGTGGCATAAGTTATCCAAATTTTGAATTTATCAAAATGACGTCCGATAAACAAAATTTATTGTTTTGAAAAAACAGACAGCATAAATACGCCTAATGGCAATATAAAAATTCAATTTTTTAAGAAGAAAATGTTATTCATGTTAATTACAGTGTAAATAAAATTTAATATGGACGACAAAATCTGAAATGGCCACCGAGGACACAGAAAATGTTATCATTATTATTATAAACCAGGCACGGGCAAACCCCTCGCCGAACAATATAAACACAAACTGAACGCGCAAACAAATACAACAAAAAATAACAAAAAAAAAACAGAGCAAAATAAAAATCCTAAGCAAAATCAAATTGAATATCACAAAAAAAAAATCGGCGCTTATTGTTTGATATAAGTATTTGTTCTCAATTGTCTCAGACGTAAATTCATCATAATTGTAGAAATAATAATAACCAATCGACTAGAAAATATGATGCAAAACTGATGCAATATATGTACGTGTCGACTTTTAATTAACTGTGAGAAAACCCGCGCTAAAAGTAGAGATATCTATGTTAAAACTAATTAGGTAATAATTACAATACACAAAATTACCAAATTCACACTAAAACACGTCACCTAAAATCATAACTAATATATAAATATCCATAACCTACATATACTTGATTTCTCGCAAAACACAGAAGCGCACTCAAACACGTACAATATTAACACAAAAAACCGGGGATAGTGTCCAGGACTGACAGACCTGATTCAGTAAAAAAAACAGGTTACGGGAAGAAAATGCACATAAGTTTTTAACAGCAATGAAAATTTGAGAAAACAACATTTCTAGTAAATATGCAGACTTGTATACTCCTGATAAGATATTTGCTGCCGTTCATTATTCAATTGCCTGGAATTATGTTGAATAACTTTATAACTAAACAAATAGCTTAGGATAAAGTTTCTATGCGTTTTTGTCAGGAACTCAGAAACATAGAGAGGTGTTTTAAAAAGTTTTGCAAAACCAAAGAAACTGTCGGCTTCATTATTCAAAAGAGACCTACCTAGAATGAAATATAAGCCACTGGCAAAATCACAGATATTGCTACTTCTCATTCACAGAGCAGCTCAACGCAACGTTATCTTGATACAACGTGGCCTGCCAGAGGAGATTTTATCCTATTTTGTCGAATTCAATCATTTTTACGGTAATTTTGCATAAAAAAAAAGTAAACTCATGTATAAAATTGAAAATCTTCTAATGCCTAAAGAACTCGTTTTTTCACAAGGGGTTTGAGTTGTTATAGTTGATTTCAAGTCAAAAATTCGCTCTTCTCTAAATTTTTGCTCGCTTGGCATATTTGGAAATGCTGTTAAATGTGTGCTGTCTGCATGTGAGAAAATGTGTTGCAGAGCAAGTTTCCATGTTTTTCTTAGTTACATGCTGGCACATCAACAATGGAAATGACTCTCTTAAGTCCTAATGCGCCTATACCAAAACAGTTTAGGCCGACAAGAAGAGACAAGGTTAATTTACAGCTTTTAACAGAAATGCATGATAGAAAAGAGCACTTAATTCATTCCATCATACTCAGTGGATGCGTTGTTAATAATGACGTTGTGCCAACTTAGTTCATAAAATCACAGAGACAGTCGGATAAATTGTTTCCGCCACTGCACACTGAATCCTTTACAGGCCATGTAGAAAAAGCGGATGATAGATTATTGCTTCATTGTGCCTGGGATATGATTAAAATCAGCAAACGGCTTTTGATTACATCACTTCTTGATTAGGTATAACAAACAGATCTGGTCATTTTGTAAAATAATCTATGACCACAAGAATGTACTTATTGCCAAATTTTGACACTGGAAATGGATCTGCCAAATCTATAGCAAATTTTTTAAAAAGAGGAGCCTATGTTGTACTGTTGTAAATAGCCATTTGTTTTAAAGCTTGGTGTTTTACTATCGGCACAGGTACCACATTTTCGATATCATTTTTCTACATTAATTATACACTATACCCTGTAAAACCTTTGGCGGATCTTGAACAACGTTTTATCCACCCCCAGATGTCCCTCTGACGTTCAAGAGTGCATTTGTTGGATCACTTCTGACACTTTCACTTTCATTTTTGGAATAATTAATTGCAAAACATTGGTGAAACCATCAGCATTTTCTCAAATTCTTTTAAAAGATCCGTTCACAACTCTTAGAGAGTCCAATAGTGCCCAATACGATTTAGTAGCAGGACTCATTTCAGAAACCTCTTGCCAGACAGGTTTCTTCTCTTTTTCCATCCATCTTAAAACAGACCATATATCATCAGCTTTTAAATGTTAGTCTCAAATCACTTCATTTGAGCAAGTGTCGTCAATTTGAAACCATACTTGTAAACACTGATTCTTTGTTTCCTTCCCCTCAATGCAAATGCAATACTTACATTCATCATTGCATGGTCGCCGTGAAAGTGCGACAGCATTTTTGTGCTGTTCCCCCTTCCGATGCTGAATTTCAAACTTGTATGACTGTAAGCGTTCGATCCACCTAGCCACTTGTTCTTCTGGATCTTTAAAATTTGAAAGCAATCTCAAAGCAGCGTGATCCGTCCTTAACAAAAATTTTCGACCAGTATAATACTTATGAAAGTGCTTAATAAAATCAACTATTGCCAATAACTCGCGTCTGATGACGCAATAATTGCGCTTCGGTTTCGACAAAGTTCTGCTATAATAAGCTATAACTTTTTCATTGCCGTCAACAAGCTGACTAAGCACTGCCCCTATTCCTTTATTACTTGCATCTGTGTGCGCCTGGTGACACAGTAATTGCGCTCTGGTTTCGACAAAGTTCTGCTATAATAAGTGTTACGGTTGTATTTTTTTTTATTTAACGTCCTTATCCGACTTAGTCGATTTGGACACAAAAAATAACTTGAAATTGTACAAAAATGTAAGTTAGTTTAACAAATAATTTCACAACGAAAAATTGATATGTCCATGAAATCATTACACAAGTGTAATTTTATCATAATCAATATAAATATTAATATATTGTCAAAGAATCGGTACATATTATGCCATAACGTCTGTAGATATTGTACAAAAAAGTACATTAGCTTAGTAAATTAATTCATAGAGAAAAATTGATATGTCAATGAAATCATTACATATTTGTGTATTGTCAAGAAATCGGTACATAGTATGTAATATCGTCTGTAGATATTTTACAAAAATGAAAGTTAGCTTATTAAATTGTTTCCTAATAAAAAATTGATATGTCTATGAAATCTTACAGAAATGTAATTTTATCATAACGATAATGAATATTTATGTTATGTCAAAGAATCATCACATATTATGTCATAACATGTGTAGATATTGTACAAATGTAAGTTAGATTAGTAAATTGTTTAATAACGAGAAATTGTCCATGAAATGATTACACAAGTGTTATTTTATCATGAAAATTAGTGTATTGTCAAATAATCGGTACATGGTATGTTAGAACATCTATAAAATCTTGTAGTTCATGAAAATGATTATATACAAATCGAGATTCGAAAATTTATGTACAACAGAGATTTGTCACGATGAATTGTTCTACTTTTGGCTGTCCGTATCTTGCTGACTTTTGTTCTTATTGACTGTAGACAGCTGCAATTCCTCTCCAGGGGTCGTCAGTTCTGTTATCCGCAAAAAGTCTTTGGTGTCCACATAATTTCAAAGATTGTGTTTCTGCATTTGCTAGATTGTCTGTACAGGTTCTTGAAAGAGGGTTGTGCTGCACTTTCTCTCACAGGGACATTATGAAGAAAGCGAGTACCATGATCCGCGAACTTACAGACATGCTATATTCACTCTTTGAAGAGTCCAAGTGTCTATTGCAGAGAAACATCTGTATCTTCATTTCATCAAAGAGATTTTATATTTGTATTGGTTTGAAGGAGAGAGCGATTATTTTCCTTTATCGTTGGAAGAGGGCTGATGCACTTTCCTCCGTACAACCATAGGAAGAAAGCGCAAACCGTGAACCGCAGACAAAGTTTCAAAGTTTCAATCTCCCTATGCTTCATTTCGTGTAGTTGAAATTGTTTGTAAGAAATCGGTTATCTTTAGATATCTTTGGAAAAGGGGTGCTTCATCTCCCCCGCAAGTCTTTAGTCTCCAAGATAACTTGATTTTTGCGTAGAAGAAACACAGAAGGTGGCAACAAATACCTCACCGCAGAATAATCTTCAAACTTCCTACTTTCTAAAACAATTTACGGAAAACAGCAAAATTTATTTCGAGGGTTTTAAGAAACGGTTATCTTCAGATATCTTTGGAAAAGGGCTGCTGCACCTCCCCCCATGAGTCCTCAGTCTCCAAGATAACTTGATTTTTGCGTAGAAAAAACACAGCAAGTGGCAACAAGCACCTCACCGCAGAATAATCTTCAAATTTCTATTTTCTAAAACAATTCAAGGGTTTCAAACCCAGAGACTTCTTCGATTGTCTACTATTCTAAATAGACATTTTTATATTGGTTTGAAGAGAGAGGTTATTTTCATTTATCGTTGGAAGAGGGCTGCTGCACTTTCCTCCGTACAACCATAAAAAGAAAGCGCAAACCGTGGACCGCAGACAAAGTTTCAAACTTGTAATCTTCCTATGCTTCATTTCGTGTAGTTGAAATTGTTTGTAAGAAATCGGTTATTTTCAGATATCTTTGAAAAAGGGCTGCTGCATCTCTCCCGTGAGTCCTCAATCTCCAAGATAACTTAATTATTGCGTAGAAGAAACACAGAAGGTGGCAACAAACACCTCACCGCAGAATAATCTTCAAACTTCCTACTTTCTAAAACAATTTAAGGAAAACAGCAAAATTTATTTCGAGGGTTTCAAACCTAGAGACTTCTTCGATTGTCTTCTTGATTTTTGAATAAACATCTTTGTGTAGTTCAAGTTGTTTGTAAGAAACGGTTATTTTCAGATATCTTTAGAAAAGGGTTATTGCACCTCCCCCCACGAATCCTCAGTCTCCAAGATAATTTGATTTTTGCGTAGAAAAAACACAGACGGTAGCAAGAAACACCTCACGGCAGAATAATCTTCAAACTTCCTACTTTCTAAAACAACTTAAGAAAAACAGCAAAATTTACTTCAAGGGTTTCAAACCCTGGCACTTTTTCAATTGACAATTCTTTTGAATGGACTGTCAAGAGGCAGGAGAACCAACAACAGTAATACAATAGAGCTCAAGACAGTTTCCAGATAAAACTTCCTCTTCTCAAAACTGCGAAGAAGAGAGTCAGGCTGTACACGTCGAACATGAAGTGGTGAAGGTGGCTATGACGCTGGAATTGGAGGTGAAGTTATGTTGAATGGTGTGGCTGAAGCCGTTGTAGAGATAGCAAAATTCTTTTGAAGGAATGAGACATTTCCAGTAATCGATTTCTGATTAGAATTAAATAAGTTATAGCACAAAATGTAACTTAATTTAAGCACACTTTCTTAAAAGGTTTTCGAGTGTTGACGTAAGCGCTTTCATGGTCTAGTCGAACGGTCACGTGAGAGTGTGCATAATGGCTATTTCGTGATTGGTTGCTTTTATTAATCAAAGTGTCACGTGGGCTCTTATCTGACCAAGGCTATATAAAAAAATTTGCGAGAGTTTTTACTTCATCGCTATCTCGCACGTGTTGTGAAACATCGCCCAGTTTCATGGGGCCGGAAAATAAATTAAAGTTTAACAAGCCTTGGAGGAGCATCATCGAAGGAGCATGGGCTCAGGCGGACTTGGGACAGTGAGTAAGCCACTCTTCCACAGAGGAAGGCCAGCGCTTCAGAGCATCCGCCGACACCTGCCGTCAGAGGAACACTATCGAAAGGGAGAATGTCAGTGACACCGAATTTTGCGATAACACCGGTGTCATTGCCAAAAATTTGGTGCTAACGCGTCCGAGTCGGTGTTAACGCGTCCGAGTCGGTGTTAACGTGTCCGAGTCGGTGTTAACGCGTCCGAGTCGGTGTTAACGCGTCCGAGTCGGTGTTAACGCGTCCGAGTCGGTGTTAACGCGTCCGAGTCGGTGTTAACGCGTCCGAGTCGGTGTTAACGCGTCCGAGTCGGTGTTAACGCGTCCGAGTCGGTGTTAACGCGTCCGAGTCGGTGTTAACGCGTCCGAGTCGGTGTTAACGCGTCCGAGTCGGTGTTAGCGCGTCCGAGTCGGTGTTAACGCTGTTGTTGTTTATTCATGTTGCTGTTTTTTATTTAAATCCTTGTCACTTTTTCAGCGCTTAGAACCAATTTTTTTTACAATAGTTTAAAGTCCTTTACACCAGGTGTTTTAAGACTCTAATGGCTATATATAAGAAGCACTTAAGTACTTCCTGTCGTGGATCAGAATTTGATCCTTTTTACTTTTTCCCTCCTCCTTTCTCCAGGCTTGGGACTGGCTCGCAATTATCGAGGCGGAGTTGTTTAGGACCAAGTCCTGTCTCTGTATTTAACTTACGAACTGATATGATTTAAAGGTGCTTTTTAATCGTTCAAGCGACTGTAAAAATGTCGCTTGGTGGCGCTTGCATTAGATAGTGATTATTTGAATAAGAACTCATTAAAAATACTATATTTTGTCAAAGATTTGACATTAAAGAAATATCAACCTATTATAAAATATCTATTTACGTTAGAAAAGTTTAATCAAAGAATATGACAAAAAATTTCCGTAATTAGGTTTTTTATTTTCTAAAGTAATAGTAATTTATTTTTATTATTATTTTTAATTAATAAAACATTCTTTAAATTATTATTTTTACCTAGAGGCTCGAATAGGCCCCCTCAGCCGCAGACTCTATATGTTAACACGAGTTTGTTCCTGAGCACTTCTTTAGAGAAGATATTAGAGTTGAGAAAGAAAGTCATCTTCTTTTCTACTCTGATTATCAGGTGAATATGGCCAAAAAAAAACTATTTTTGTATGGATGCCACCTTTAAAGTAAGTAAATTTATTGTAAGAATTAATTCAATTTTTTTGCATGGTAAACCTCCGTTACAATTTAATTTCAGGCAGCGAAGAATCCGATTTACCAGTTGCTATCTTTGCATACCATGATCGGCAAAAACACAGCAACTAAATTGGTGCCTGTTGCATTTGCATTTATGTCTGGCAAGCGATGGATCGATTATGTGGCTGTTCTTCAAAGTCTTCAGAAGGCAGGCATAACCATTAAAACATTAATGGGTAAGTATATCAGTCAGAAAATTTTAAATTGCACTTATTATGTTATTCAGCTGACTTTGAGATAGGGATGTGGACAGCAGCCAAACACGCTTTTCCAGGAGTGGAGGTACATGGCTGCTTGTTCCATTTTCAACAAGCCCTCTACCGAAAAGCGACGGTAAGTAATATATTGTTTTATAAGACTTTACAAAAGTACTGTTATTTTTTTCCAGGAAATTGGTCTCAAAACCGATTACGAAAAAAAGTAGAGATATATAAAGGCGTAAAAAAGTTTATGGCACTACCATATTTGCCTCCTGGAGAAATCCATAATGTATTTGAGACCCTCGATCTAGAAACACAAATACCAGCACTCAAAGTAAAATTTAGTTAAGTTTTACGTTAAAATTTGTTGACTTGTTTTATATTTCCTTCTTATTTTTAGACATTAGCGGACTACATAAAAAAAAACTTGGATTAAAGGAAAATACAATATATCAGAATGGAGCGTCTACCAGAGAAACAGTAAGACCAGCAACGACATTGAGGCGTGGCATAGTGCCCTCAACAACCTAGTAGAGCGCAAGTCGTTTTACGAAGTTGTTGATATTCTATTTACAAAAGCGTCGGCAATTCCAGTCGAAGAAGCATGTGCTGCAACAAGGCAACCGCTGAAGCAACACAAACCCTCAACACTGGAAAAAGATGAAAAGGTGTGAGAGCTCTGGATAGCTTTTGAAGAAAAGCAGATTGATATCCGGGCTCTCCACACCAAAGTTGTTGACTTCTAATTAAAAGGAATTAAATTTATTTCTGTCTACGTGTTATTTGTTATAAATGGTTCTCAACGCGTATTAAAAAGTCCATGGTCTCAGTGTACTATGAGCTTATGAATATTGACTTAGCTGGCTGCGCTGGTAGCGTGAATACATAAGGTAGTCGTGCTGGTGAAGTGATGAGGACTTTTTTAGTAATAATAATAAACAAGTGAACCGTAAAAAACCTCGTTAAATCTATAACTTTAATAACTAAAAATTGATGGGAGGTTTCAGTAGACCACTTCGGTCATTCTCACCTTCGAGCAGGAAAAGACTCCTCCGAATTACGTTAGAATTTCTTTTATGAATTTTCGGGTAAAGAAGTACCTCCCTAACCCAGTTAAATGCTACAACTGTAATAAATTCGGACATGTGGTCAAGTACTGTAGGACCAAAACCTCCTGCCGTAGGTGTGCCGGGGAGCACGACTTAAAGAACTGCTCAGCGCAAGAACCACAAAAAATGATGTGTGCCAGCTGCAAGACTCCTGGCCGCAGGAGAGGCAGTGTGGAATGTCCAAAGTGGCAGAAAACCAAAGAAAATGCGAAGACTGCAACAAGAAAAAAGTCTTATTCAGAAGCCCTAAGAAGTAGAGAGAAAAAATCCACAGTTGCCAAATCTACAGAAATCAACCAAGAGCTGCTACTTATAACCAGACAAACGGAGACAATGAAAAATCAAGAATTATGAAAAACAAAAACGAAACAAAGCCCAATAATAGAGGTATTATCCATGATTAAAAATATTTTACAGGTTCTGGCGACATGGGTCAACCAAGAATAGGCGAAAAACTCCACAAGCAGCAACAAAGAAATTGCGTCTAACGATGACCGTCTAGCTGGATCCGGCATTGAGGACTGCAGCAGCCATTTTCCCTGATTCCGGGATTAAGGAGTCAGCTGAGGAATAGCAACAATGATGCAACAATAGAAGGAAAGGGAAGAAGAAACAGATGAAGAATTTTATATACTTATTTTCTGACATTTTTTTCCCTCTCGTATCAGACAATGCATTTATATTTTTTTCTTTTTTTCCTTTTTTTTATGTTCCTTCTAAAAATATTCGGTATAAAGACGTTATGCTATAATAAAAAAATTGTTAGTTCAGTTTTTTTCTTGCGATTTCGAGAGGCGAATTTCTAGCCGATTAGTGTTTGAATTTCTGTTTGCATTAGTGTTTGAATTGTCGTAATAAAGTTTTTTATCTTATTTCGACAAGAAGTAGTTCGTTTCGTCGTTGAGGCATCAAGACTTGAGCAGAATCTCCTCAAATTTGGTGTCAGATGTGGGATCGGGTCATTGTTTTGTTCAAGATTGTTGCGTTTGTTGCGAATTTTGTCAAAACTTATTGAGCGATATTCAACAAATTGAATATTTTGGTAAACGATATTCAACAAACCGAATATTTAGTGAACGATATTCAACGAACCGAATATTTTAGTGAACGATGTTCAACGAACCGAAAATTTTATCGAAAGAATCAAACATTTTGAATAATCGCTTGAAGTTAGACACGACCAGCTACGAAAACATGGAGAAACTTGATGCAGAGAAACAAGCTGAAATAAAAATAATTCAACTGATCGACTAAATTTTAAACTCAAGGCAGCATGAAAATTCGGAAAATTAGAAAAATTGACAAGACCACAATTATAACAATTATGGACCGAATTGGTCTTGAAAGGAAAAATTAAAATAGAACCGTGTAGTGTGACTCCAACCAAAGAAATTCTGACAGAAGCATCAAAATTTAAACCATGGAGGATTTCACAAGAGCTGAAGATATGAAAGCAAGAATTACTTTGTTTGCAAGAGAAAGACAATGAGGAACTCGCTGGACAACAAAGGAAAGACAAAGAAAAACTAAGATTCAAAAAAGAAGAACTTGCTAGACAACGAAAGAAAGACGAAGAAGAACTAAAATTTAAAGAAAAAGAAATAAAATTAAAAAAAAGACTAAAATTTAAAGAACAAGAACTGAGAATTAAAGATTTAGAACTATCAAGATGGCAACAGAAGACTGAAGAAGATAAACATTTTCATGAAAAGAGTTAGAATTACAAGAAGAGAATGTACTGCTTTGACAAAAGAGAGAAGAAACTAAAGCTGCCGAAAAGGACTCGTTAGTATTCAAAATTAAAATGTTTGGTGATGCAACGAAAAATGTTATGAGAAAATTGCTTGATGACTCAAGTGAGATTCCGAGTTTCTTCGAACATTTAGAAAATTGTTTTGTTATCTATAAAGTTGAAGAAATTATAAAAATATAACTGCTTCAAATGTGTCTGAATGAAAAATCAAAGTCATTGATTTCAAAATTGTCATACGAAGATTTGGATGATTATGAAATCGTAAAACAATTTTTGTTAGATAAATTTAAAATAAGTCCAATAAAGCTGCATTAACATTTTTATACTATAAAAAAACAAGCTAATGTAACTTACCAACTTTTTGCTTCAAAATTAAGAAATTCGTTAATATATTATCTCAAAAGCCGAAACATGAAGAACGAACTTAACAAACTGGTAAAATTGATGGTTGCAGATCGTATGAAGGAATTGAATTTTATACTTTTTCAAGAACAGGAAAAATGGTTGAGTTTTAATCAGCTTGCCAAATCAGCAGATAATTTTATGGCCTCCCACGAAAGAGACGAATTTACAAGAAAATAATCATAACCAAGAACAGAGTTCAGTTATCCAAGAAACGATAACAGACCAGTTCGACAAACGATAAAAAGAGCAATCGATTACAGGCTGAATCGTCAAACATTAGACAAACCAAAAGATGAAGCAATAAGAAAAGGCATCTGCTTTACCTGTCAAGCCTGAGAACATTTGGCAAAGAATTGTCCAAACAGAAATACTGCCAAGGTATCATCATGTTCAGTTGTTTATCAAACAAATATAAATGTAATTGAACCATCGATTGATTATCAAGGACATTGCGTCAAGGCGAATGCACTTTTTAAAAGATCTTTTGTCCAAGTCAAAATTGACGGTGGGGCGGAAATCTGCTGCATCCGCAACAAGCTTGTCAAACCATTACATGTGCCGGTAAAAAAAAACAAATTGCTATATTGGGGTTCAAGGGTGAATCAACAGTGGTAGACGTGGTATGTTTGAAAATAAAGCCAGGTGTTGAAGACAAAGACAATTTAGTGAACATTTGTCCTATGGTCAAGGTATGGTTTGGAGTGCTGCCGAACATGACTGAAATGGTTATCTAACATTTTCGGTAGTGGAACTTCTTAACAGTATGGAAACCTACAGTGTTATTTTGAGCGAATCAACGGTAATGTCAAATAAGGTTGAGAATGAAGACCAGAGTAGCAGTGAGCAGACATTCTGTAAAATCACAGCAATAGTGGATGTGAACAAAAAGTCTACCAACATCAAAACCCCGCGGGTTGAGAAAGTTACTAGGACTTGGGAGTTGGCAGGAAATAACAAAAGGAACGTTTACATTGAAGACAGAAATGCAACCGAACGTAGTGGCGGCGTGGATGTCAAGACGAAAATCGAAGAACAAGTTTATAATAACAATGTTTTCCAAAGCCACGTAATAAAAGATAACAATAAAAAAAACTGTCGCGAAGACATGGTCAAGGAAAATGATAATGATATCAAAGTTGTTGATGATAATGATCATGATAACAAATGTAATCAGAGCAAATTCAACAAGAGCGTCACCCTTTCGGATTCCTTGTCGACTTCTAGCGAGGAAGAAACAGAAACAGTCATTCTCTCTCTTGTGAAACAGATGCCGTGACATCTTGAATTCTGTGACATCAGCTGATCCTCTTATAGAATCTGCTCTGCCTTTTTGGGAAAACCCTGATGATATCATTTTTGATAATACTGTGACTTCAGCATCTGAAAACTAGCAGACATATGCAAACACCAGCAGAATCAAAACTACTTCCAAGAACAGTGAGTCTACTGATCAACTCTCCCGTTTTAAGGTTAAGCCTTGACCTGTTGTGAATAGAAAGAAGGACAGAACGAGTACGAGAGTTTTTGTAGCAACTTAATTTCAGCTTGGATATCAAAACCATCGCAAGAAGAAAGTTTTAGAATCGTAATTATCAAAGTCGAGCATCGATTAAAGCTCGGAGAAAGTCACAAATTGTTCTTCAGGTCCTGAAGACGGCCACCTTCAAAGAAACAAAATGATAATGCTCTTCTGATTCTGATTCGATATAAAAAACAGACGGCTCGTTGCTTCTAAACTCAATGCTGGTAGTCACTCAAAGGAAATTTATCGTCTGGTAAAAAGAGCATGAGGATGTTCTTCTGGCACTGTGCCAACTCTGCCCTAGCTGTTACGTCCCCGTCAAGCGATGGAGGACTTAAATAGTAGAAAAAGAGGAAATGTTTGTCGTAGCAAGAATGGCCAAAGTTTTTCTAATCTGGTTCACGATCATCAAAAGAAAGAATCTGTGATGTTTGAACAACAATCAAGTTGTAGCAGTCATCTAATTAATTCACCACTTACCGAAGATGAAAACTTTGAAGAAAAAGACTGTGAAACACAAGCTATGAGAAACAATGAAACCAGAGATTGTAGAGTGCGATCGAAGTTTGATTTTCGAAATGGTCAGCTCAGAATTCTCTCCAACGTCAGAGTTGAGTTCTAAACACAATGAATCAAAAAAGGCTAAGCAAAATGAAGCTTCTATAGAGAAACAAATTAAATCATGTAATCTTTTAATTTCAAAAAAATCGTCTCAGTCTGTCTATAAAAAAGCATATTCATCTAAAGTTTTTGAGGTTATGAAAGAAACTGAAAAGTTGCAGAACTGCGATGGTGATGATGAAGAAATCTTATTATTCAAAAAAGATAGAAACTTGATAAGTAAAAATTTCAAGAGGAAAGTCGAGTGCTAGAGTTGAAGTTTCCGTCGAAAGGAAAAAAAAATTGGTCGAGGCCGATAAAGATAAGACAGAAAATTTAGAAAAGAAAAAAAGGACAAGGAGAATTATTAAAGAAATGGCTGAAAAAAACAAGGAGCTACTTCAGGCCAAGAGTAAAGAGAAGCGAAAAAACAAGCAGTGTAGCCATAACAATAAGGACGACGAAAACTTTGTCCCGGAAACCAGGATTCCCGGACTACGGAAGTCTCAGAAGGGCCGTCCCAGGAAAAAGGGAAATGACAACAAAGATGATGACGAGGACGACGATGAATCAAGAATCAACCTTGGTGTCCCGGCTCATCAGGATACAAGGACAAACGATGAAGACAAGGTGAGCCGATAACGAAGAAACCGTTATCGTCTTTCAGAAGGGAGGTATGTCACGGTTGTCGCCATCGCCGATAGTATTGAATAATTTTATTGCGCGGACTAGACGGAAAGCGCGATGAAAAACGCCGACTAGACGGGTATCGTCGGTTCGCTTAATAATCTAACTTTTTTTAACTTTAAATTTCCTTTTATTGCTCAATTTCCAACAGTGTTATTTTAGTTCAGTAAATAATTTTAGTTCTTATTTTTATTCTATTCTTAAATTTTATTTATTATTATTTTTATTCTTATTTTAGTTTATTAAATAATTTTAGTTTTTATTATTATTTAGCTCTATAAATTTAAATTTAGTTTTTATTTTATTACAGTTCTTGAAATAATTTTCGTTTTTATTCTTATTTTATTCAGATAAAAAAAATTTGTTTTTATTTGATTTTTGTTCAATTTTAGTTCATACTCTAGATATTTTTTTTACTATAGCCAATTTCATGCAGTGTATATATGGAAAAATAATAATTTTGTAACACAGGAATTTCAACAAATTCAGATTTATGAAATATTTTTAGATGCGAACTCAAATTTGTCGGATTTTTCCCGCTAAGTTGGATTCCACATTCTTTATTTTTAGAATCCATTGACTTACATTTAGATTTGTTGGTGCTGGAATCGTAAACAAAAAATTCCCATACGGAACTATCTTTTTTTCGCTCAGAGAACTCATAATTAATTTTAATGAATACAACGTTTATGATAACACAAAAGTTAAGAAAGAAATGGGTGTGAATTTCAAAAATTAGACAACCATAGAAATCTACATCATAGATATCCACAGACATTGGTTATCTAGGCAAATATCTATGTACACAACTTTCAATAATTTTCTTCGAAAATTAATTTTTATTTTTATTTTTATTCAGTTTGCATGATTTAAATTTTATTTTTATTTTATTATTGTTTAGAATATAATTTTCGTTATTATTATTATTCAGTTTGTACCATTTAAATATAGTTTTTATTCTATTTACGTTCTTTAAATAATTATAGTTTCTTTTTCGTTCTTATTAACGAATACAATAAAAAATTTCGTTTTTATTCAGTTTTCGTTAACAAAAATATCACTGATTTCCAATAATGAAATTTTTTCCGTTGTTTAGATATTGTGCAGCCCTTTATTTGTATCTAATATTATATGTCTGGTGGCAAAGCGGTAGAGCGTTCGCCTGTCGATTATTAGGTCGGCAGTTCAAGCTTCACCGGCGTCACCAGCGTAACTATCTTAACCCATTAATGCATGAGGTCTCATTTTTGCACAATATTTGTTGAGGACATGTAGTTTGGTTAGTTATTGATCATACCTAAAGCAGAAATTCTAAAAAAATTGTGTAGGGCAAATTAAGGGCCCGGAAAATTTTGTCCTTAAAAAAGGACGGTATGCACTATAGGGGCCAGTGTTTGTTTTCGCATAACCATATTACATGACTTCCTATTTTGATAAGCGTGACACTCTCATATGGAAAATAACCATTACCTATGTTTAGATTAGTAAATCTAATTGATTTTGCATAACCATGATATTTTGAAATTATCAGTAATCAGAATAAAACTGGTATAATATTTTAATAATATTCAATATTCATAAAAAATATTATCATATAGTTGATAACTTGACTAATACAATGTATTAATGTTAGCAACAGCATAAAAAATAATGTTTATCAAACTAAGGTAGGTTCAATATTGTCAATGATAATTTCAGTTCACTTTGTGTGAAAAAGTTCGAAGCAGCGGTCATGCAAAGGCACTCCGCATTTGTTGCATTTTCGCTGAACCTTCATTCCACACTGCACACATCTTTTCTGACCACCATCAATGCGTCCAATAAAGTGGTTTTGACCATCAAATCTGACACCATCCTGGACTCTACGGCAGCTAGTAGCATGACTACGAATTGGACGTCCAATGTCATTTGTGGCTCGATACTTCAAGATATAGCTCATTGCAACATCTCGCCGAAATTGTATCAGATTCAATTCATGGTGTTTAGTGGCTTCTGATATTCTGTACAGCTGCCAAGCATTTTGAAGGCTTACATCAATCGCAAAGCAGAACAATGCCCACCACCAATTCTTGATGCGAATATTTATACGACATTTGGCAATATTCTGGTCCATTCTGTCTGTTCCACCCGTGAAACGGTTATACTGAGCAATCAGATTTGGCATGGGAATTTCAACATGTTCCTTTTTTGCTGCCGACCATCTCTTGACCTGAACCAGTGGATGAACTCCAAAACAGTTAGATAGCACTGTGACTACGTTATTATCGTTCCAACGAACTGCTAACATCCCCGACTTTCTGTCAAAACGATGGTCGGATGTGCCTCGCGCATCTTTCTTTAACGCGTGTACTTCAATCAAAGGGCACTTCTCCATCCTGTTTGCTCGCACAGTACCAGTCACAGATATATTCATTTTCTTCAGTTGATCAAGCAGTCGTGGAGATGTGAAGAAATTGTCTATATACAGCCTGTATGGAGAACCAAGAGGCAGCGTATTCACTAGCTATGCCACTACAGAGCCACCAGGTCCCAGATCTGCATTGAACAAGCCACTTGATCCTTGATGACTATGAACTATCATAAAAAAATTATTAGTTCCCAGCGACGATGGTGCGTTGGCCGTGCGATCCTTTGCTTTTGCAGTAGGGAGCATTGGTCGACGCTTTATCGTCACTCCCAGTGTTTTAGTAGATGTATATCTATGTCTTTTATGATACGGTTCATTTTCGGAAAAGTTGTTGTGCTGTTCCGTCGCGTAGCTGAATGGTTATTTGAAGGTACTCAGCAGATTGGAGTTTGCCTTTTAGCACAGGTACTTCTACGCGAAAATCAAGGTAATTCTTGGAGAATGAAGATGCCTGGGGAAGATTATCACTTTTTTTTCAATGACGACTAACGTTACCCGACGCTCGCGGCGATGCAGCTCTACGATACAGTGCAACGGAGAAACGTAGCTCACGAAGATGTTATAGACCCTTCAAGCGCGAATCCTGGAATCTGAAGTCAATCAACGGACTAAGGCTTGGCTTCGCTACCCATGCCCCTTTCAATGACGGATACAGAAGAACAGTCGCCCGGAGAGAAGCAGTCCATCATCACATCAGACCAACCTGGGCTCTTCAACGCAGGGAAGATTCTTTAAAGCGTGGAAGATCCAAATCTGAAGGTAGCCAGCGGAGTGAAGCTTGATTCATGCCTAGCCCCTCCTCCTATGACGAATAAAGATTCATCAAAGCGAGAAAGACTTGAAGTCGAAGGTAATCTGCAAATTGGGGTTTGTCTGGGTGACCAAACCCTTATCCAAGGACGACTGAAGAGAACCTGATTCCCAATGCGATGCAACCGAACATTCAACGACGACGCTGGGCTCATTCAATCATAGAAGAAATGAATCCAAAAAAGTCAACAGATTAGGGTTCTGCCTCGTCCTTTCTTCAATGACCACCGAGCACGACACGACAACCATGAGCGAAAGAACTCAACGTCACTTTGTAACAGGTTCCAGCACTACATGAGCTCTTCAAAACGTGGACAACTGGAAATCGGAAGGGAATCATCGGGAGGGACGTAATTTATTCCAGCCCTCGTATGCCCCGATAATGACCGATAAAGACGACCTGACCCCCGCAACAAAACAGTTCAACCAGCTACCATGAATAGAACTTTGGCCTTCCAACATAGGACTTATTCAATCATGGAAGAAATGGAATCCAAAGATGTCAGCGGATTAGGGTTTAGCTTTTTCCTCTCTTCTCCAATGACAACCGAAGACAACATGACGACCAGGAGCAAAACAGATGAACGTCACCATGCAACGGGTTTCAGCACTACATGAGCTCTTTAAAGCGTGGACAACTGGAAATTGGAAGAAAATAATCGCAGAGTTCTGCTCCGATGACGACCGATAAAAACGACCTGACCCCTGCGGCGAAGCAGTTCAGCAAGCTACCTTGAGTAGAACCTTGAATTTCCAACACATGGAAGGAAACAAAACGGATGAAGCCACAATGAGGACCTGGACTCCTCAAAGCGTGGAAGAATGGAAAACGGAAAAGAATCACTGGAGAGGGGCGTGATTCATGCCTTGCCCCTATGTTGCACCACAATGATGACCGATAAAGACGACCTGACTCTAGCTGCGAAGCAGTCCAGCACTCATCAAACGATCGGAAGTATCCCGAACGTAGTCATCTCTCCTGATTCTGGCATTTAGGTTTCAGGCTGAAGATGGCGAAAATGACTCGACCAAAAGAAAGAAAAGGGAAAAGAAGAAGATGAAGAATTTTTTAGAATGATTTTCTGACAATTTTCTTTTTCCTCTTTTTAAAAGGACAATATCTATAATTTTATTTGTTTTAATTTTTATTTATTTTTACCATTTTTTTTATTTTATTTTTTTCTGTCTAAAAATACCATGTATAATAAGGACGTTAAACTATAATAAAAAAAAATTAGTTCAGTTTTTTTCTTGCAATTTCGAGAAGTGAAGTCCAAGCCAATAAGTGATCAAATTTTTGTTTGTATTAGTGTTTGAATTGTTGTAATAAAGTTTTAAATCTTATTTTGACTCGAGTTAATTTGTTTCGTCGTTGAGGCATCAAGGCCCGAGCAGATTCCCGGCACAAAAAGCTATCACTTTTTCATTGCAGTCAACAAGTTGACTTTGCAATGACCCTAATTCTTCGTTATTTGCCTCTCTGTCTAATACAAATTCCTTTTCTCTAATTAGATACGACAGAATTGGCATGAAACTTAAAGCTGTTTTTAAATGTTCGAACGCTTGTTGACATGAATCGGACCAATCAAACGTTGCACTTTTCTCAGTAGACTTATATAATTTTTGTAATGCAGGAAAAGCTGGCTACAAGTCGTCGATAATATGTGCCCAAACCAAGAAAGCTTTTTAATTCCTAAGAGTTTCTCGAAGCAGGCCAATGGTTAACCGCTTCAATTTTCTCAGAATTGGTTCTTACCCTTTTTGGCTGAAACTATATGTCTAAGATACTTCACGTTGCTTTCGAAAAGTGCACATTTTTCCGGATTTTTTTTACTGAGATTTAGCACACGCCTTTTCCAAGACAAGTCTTGCTCGAAGACGAAAAAGGGTACTTGCAGAGGCAGCCATTTATAGGCGCTTACCCTTTCAGCAATGCGAATGAACTCCTTGCTTAAAGTGACGCCGGCGAGGTTCGAACTGCCGACCTAACGATAGACAGGCGAACGCTCTACCGCTCTGCCCCCAGCGCCACTAACTTTATACCAGCATACCGAATCCTTTGGAAAACTTTTCCAAGATTGTGTAGATGTTCTTCAAACGACTTTCCAACAACAATAATGTCATCCAAATAAACAAGACACGTTTTCCATTTTAATCCTTGTAACATATATTCGATAAGTTTCTCGAAAGTTGCAGGGGCGTTGCACAAACCAAATGGCAATCACTGTTAATTGCCACAATCTTTTACCTATTGAAAAGGCGGTTTTCACGCAATACGGAATATGTATTTTCATCTGCCAATATTCGCTTTTGTGATATAAAATAGAAAACATTCGAGATTCCGAAAATGTAACAATGGTGTCATCAATTCATGGCAGAGGGCAACTATTTGTTTGTGTAGCCTTGTTTAACATTTTGTAGTCAACACAAAAACGCAGCAAATCAATCTTCTTCTTAACAAGTACTACTGTTAAACTCCATGAGCTATTGGATGGTTAAATAACTTCTTGTTTCTTCATCTTTTCCAGCATCTTCCTAGTTTCTTCTTGCTTTGCCAGTGGAAACTTTTGTGGCAGTTGGTGAATGGGCTCTGTATTATCAGTTTGAATTCGGTGCTCTACATTTTCTGTTTTTTCAATGTATTTTTTTTCAATAGCTATTAAATCAAAATTCTCCTCAATCAGCTTTTTCATAGTTCATTGGTTTCAGTGAAGTTGTAACGGCTTCAAGCAGTGCTTCAATTGGCGAGTACTTTATTCTGTTGTTCTAATTATTTTACAATTTTTTATTTAGGTTAAAATCTCTGTTTGTGTGTGTGTATGTGGCTTTCTCTTTACACAAATCTTGCAAGTAAAATTTAACCAGCTTTTTGACTAGCTAGAAAGCTGAAACTTTCAGCATAGCTTTATATTGGACCAGCACTTGACGCACGCTTCGCGCGCGAAACGTGTGAGTTTTTACATATTAGTCGCACTCAAAACGCACTCTAAGCACAAAAACAACACCAATGCGCTAATATAGTAATAACTTTACGCACGCTTTGCAAGCGAAGCGTGTGACTAAAATAGTTAGTAGCAGATGATTTTTCACTTGGAAACGTTTTGGAATGGTCTTCTATTTGATTGGATGATTTAGGAAAAAATGCCTACGTAAAAAACCTTTAATCGGCGATTTGGAAAAAAAGCCTACGAAAAAAACCATGTTAAATGGGCGATAGTGAAAAAACCGCCTATGGAAAACAAAATTTATTTGATGGTATCGGAAAAACCGCCTACGTAAAAAACAACAATTATTGGGTGATAGTGAAAAACCGCCTACGAAATGAACAACATATATTGGGTGAAAGTGAAAAAAAGCCCAGGAAACAACCCAACTTTTAATGGCTGATAATGAAAAAAAACGCCTACCAAAAACCCAATCTTCAATAACTGATATTGGGAAAACCCGCCGATGTACTACTTCGGTGATTTATTTATTTTCAACTTGTTTATAATGAGTTATGACGTATGCTCAAATTATATTCGCAAAGCGTTAAACTTTCGCGGCTAATAACTTTTTATTTAATATATTAATATATTATATATAATGTATTAAAATAAATATTGTCGTTAATAATAATTTCATTAAATATTTAATAATAATAATTAAAATAAGAGGAATAATAATTGCAAAATAGTAAAATGTCGTTAATAATAATTTACAGCTTGTTTAAAATTGGGGAAAACCCGCCAACTACTACTTCGGTGATTTGTTTATTTTCAACTTGTTTATATTGAAAGATGACGTACGATGCATTATATATATCCTCAAAGCGTTAAACTTTCACGGCTAATAACTTTTTATTTAAACATTTCAACAAAAAAAGTGCCCTAACAAACCGTGTTCAGCGTCTCATAAACTATCAACGTGAGTTTTTTCAGACCTGCAGATGCTAATAGGGTGACATAATACATACATAATACATCATTGCGCTTTTATAGTATGGAATTAAAATAAGAGGAATAATAATTGCAAAATAGTAAAATGTCGTTAATAATAATTTACAGCTTGTTTAAAATTGGGGAAAACCCGCCAACTACTACTTTGGTGATTTGTTTATTCTCAACTTGTTTATATTGAAAGATGACGTACGATGCATTATATATATCCGCAAAGCGTTAAAATTTCGCGCCTAATAACTTTTTATTTAAACAATTTAACAAAAAAGTGCCCTAACAAACCTTGTTCAGCGTCTCATAATCTATCAACGTGAGTTTTTTCAGACCTGCAGATGCTAATCGGGTGACATACACCATTGCGCTTTTATAGTAGGGACCAGCACTTGACGCACGCTTCTCGCGCGTCTGAGTTTTTACATATTAATAGTAAAATTAGTCGCACTCAAATTGCACTCTAAGCTCAAAAACAACACCTATGCGCTATTATTGTAATAACTTTACGCACGCTTCGCAAGCGAAGCCTGTGACTATTATAGCCAGTTGCATATGAACACGTTTTATAATATAGTAAATTGTCGTTAATAATTTTCATTTTGTTTAAAATTGGGGAAAACCTGCCGACTACTACTTCGGTGATTTATTTATTTTCAACTTGTTTATATTGAAAGATGACGTACGATGCATTATATTTATATATCTGCAAAGCGTTAAACTTTCGCGGCTAATAACTTTTTATTCAAACAAACCTTGTTCAGCGTCTCATAATCTATCAACGTGAGTTTTTTCAGAACTGCAGATGCTAATCGGGTGAAATACATCATTGCACTTTTATGTTAGCAACCAGCACTTGAAGCACGCTTCGCGCGCGAAGCGCGTGAGTATTTACATATTAATAAAAGATAGTCGCATTCAAATCGCACTATAAGCTCAAAAACAACACCAATGCTTTGCGAACGCTTTGCAAACGAAGCATGTGACTATTTTAGCCAGTAGCAGATGATTTTTTACTTGAACAGGTTTTGGAATGGTCTTCTCTTTGATTGGATGATTTTGGAAAAACTACCTACAAAAAAAACTTTTAATGGGCGATATTGGGAAAAACAACCTACGAAAAAAACATTTATTGGGTGATAGTGAAAAAAGCGCCTACGAAAAAAAACTTTGTTGGATGTTTTTGGAAATAACCGCCTACGAAAAACACAACCATAAATGGTTGATAATAAAAAAAACCGCCTACGAAAAATAAACTTTGTTAACCGACATGTGAAAAAACCGACTATGAAAAACAACCTTCAAAAGCAGTTATTGACCAAACCCCCAACAAAAAACCCAACATTTAATGGCTGATAATAGAAAAACCACCTACGATAAAACCAATTTAAAAGCGTGTGAGGTTTTTCAGCCAGGCGCAAATGATTAAGCACGTTTTGGACCAGCTTTCTTAAAAACCAACCTTTAATCTATATATATATAAAAGAACATGTCCTGACTGACTGACTGACTGACTGACTGACTGACTGACTGACTGACTGACTGACTGACTGACTGACTGACTGACTGACTGACTGACTGACTGACTGACTGACTGACTGACTGACTGACTGACTGACTGACTGACTGACTGACTGACTGACTGACTGACTGACTGACTGACTGACTGACTGACTGACTGACTGACTGACTGACTGACTGACTGACTGACTGACTGACTGACTGACTGACTGACTGACTGACTGACTGACTGACTGACTGACTGACTGACTGACTGACTGACTGACTGACTGACTGACTGACTGACTGACTGACTGACTGACTGACTGACTGATTGACTGACTGACTGACTGACTGACTGACTGACTGACTGACTGACTGATAATCAACGCCGAGCTCAAACGCCTCATCCTAGGATTGTGAAATTTGGAACTTATATTACTTTTATTGCGTAAGCATCCACTAAGAAAGAATTTTTGAAAATTTTGCTCTTGAGGGGAAGAAACTGGAAAACAAACTTTTTTCTAAAACAATGTATATCTCGAAAACCAAAAATGAGGAGATTTTGAAATTTGGTATATGGATTCTTCTTGAAAAATAAAAAGATACGTGTTTCACTAATTTTTGAAAATTCGGTTTCCCGGACCTCAAATGCGGGTTGGAAAATTGGGTTACTTGGTTTTTAAAGTAGCTGCTACTCAAAAACTGTGAATGCTACAGGAGTAAAAATTAGTATTTAGTTTCTACTCTAAAAATAATGAAATACGTGTTTTAGCATTATTTGAAAATTTGGTTTCCAGGACTTCAAATGTGGGGTGGAAAATAGGGTTATTTGTTTTTTAAAGTAACTGCTACTCAAAAACTGTAAATACCACAGATGTAAAAACCCGCCGACTACTACTTCGGTGATTTATTTATTTTCAACTTGTCTATATATAGCGATGACGTACGATGCTATATATATCCGTAAAGCCACAAAGCGTCCAACTTTCCAATAATAGGAATAATATTAGCAAATTAGTTAATTTTCGTAATTAATAATATTATTAATAATTAAAATAAGAGGAATAATAATAACAAAATAGAAAAATGTCGTTAATAATAATTTCATTAAATATTTCCGCAAAGCGTCGAACTTTCCAATAATAGAAATAATATTAGCAAAATAGTTAATCTTCGTTATTAATAATAATTAAAATAAGAGGAATAATAATTGCAAAATAGTAAATTGTCGTTAATAATAATTTACATAAATAAAAAACCCGCTGACTACTACTTCGGTGATTTATTTATTTTCAACTTGTCTATATTTAGCGATGACGTACGATGCTATATATATCCGCAAAGCCACAAAGCGTCCAACTTTCCAATAATAGGAATAATATTAGCACATTAGTTAATTTTCGTAATTAATAATATTATTAATAATTAAAATAAGAGGAATAATAATTACAAAATAGAAAAATGTCGTTAATAATAATTTCATTAAATATTTCCGCAAAGCGTCGAACTTTCCAATAATAGAAATAATATTAGCAAAATAGTTAATCTTCGTTATTAATAATAATTAAAATAAGAGGAATGATAATTGCAAAATAGTAAATTGTCGTTAATAATAATTTACATAAATAAAAAACCCGCCGACTACTACTTCGGTGATTTATTTATTTTCAACTTGTCTATATTTAGCGATGACGAACGATGCTATATTTATCCGCAAAGCGTTAAACTTTCGCGGCTAATAACTTTTTATTTAAACAACTTAACAAAAAAGTGCCCTAACAAACCTTGTTCAGCGTCTCATAATCTATCAACGTGAGTTTTTTCAGACCTGCAGATGCTAATCGGGTGACATATTACATCATTGCGCTTTTATAGTAGGGAACCAGCACTTGACGCACGCTTCGTGAGTTTTTACATATTAATAATAAAATTAGTCGTACTCAAATCGCACTCTAAGCCAAGCTCAAAAACAACACCAATGCGCTATTAACTATTATATTAATAATTTACCCACGCTTTGCAAGCGAAGCGTGTGACTATTATAGCCAGTTGCATATGAACACGTTTTAATAAATAGTAAATTGTCGTTAATAATAATAATTTACAACTTGTTTAAAATTGGGAAAAACCCGCCGACTACTACTTCGGTGATTTATTTATTTTCAACTTGTTTATATTGAGTTATGGCCTATTCCAATAATAGGAATAATATTAGCAAATTAGTTAATTTTCGTAATTAATAATATTATTAATAATTAAAATAAGAGGAATAATAATAACAAAATAGAAAAATGTCGTTAATAATAATTTCATTAAATACTTCCGCAAAGCGTCGAACTTTCCAATAATAGAAATAATATTAGCAAAATAGTTAATCTTCGTTATTAATAATAATTAAAATAAGAGGAATAATAATTGCAAAATAGTAAATTGTCGTTAATAATAATTTACATAAATAAAAAACCCGCCGACTACTACTTCGGTGATTTATTTATTTTCAACTTGTCTATATTTAGCGATGACGTACGATGCTATATATATCCGCAAAGCGTTAGATTTTCGCGGCTAATAACTTTTTATTTAAACAATTTAACAAAAAAGTGCCCGAACAAACCTTGTTCAGCGTCTCATAATCTATCAACGTGAGTTTTTTCAGACCTGCAGGTGCTAATCGGGTGACATACATCATTGCGCTTTTATAGTAGGGAATGACAATACACAATTCAATTAAAAAAACCTAATTTGAACATCTTTCGTATTTCTAAATTGGGTTTATTTTAAATTTAAGTTTGTGTTAAAAAACTCGTTTTTTCCTTTACTTGTTACCAATCACCATGTTGCATGTCAATATGTGATCCAATGGGCTGCATACAGGATTTCCGTCATCTTTTGTAAGTCGTTTATCGCATTTTGTCACATTCATAACTCTGACTAGCACTCCCTGACTCCGTTCGTATCGGTTTTTTCCAATCAGTAATCCCTGTTTTTTACTCCGTTCAGAGGCGCGATGAACCCAACAACCGTTTTCTATTCTTGCCTAAACCAAAGATTTCGACTAAGCAGGTACATCGATGCTTTTGGTTAACAACACTCGCTTTACCGAAATCATTTCGCTATTATACAAAAACAGGTAAGTCCAATACAAAGACAAGTCCAAGTAAACACTCGTTTTCTATGTTAGTAACCAAAAAACTGATGCGGAAATGTCCTTTTTCCTGTCTAATTTCAGTTTGAATTTTACCAATTACTGGAACAAACTCTCCAGTTGCAGTCTTGAGACAATTGTGTTTTCCACTTTGCAAAAGCTTTCCTTTTGCCAAACAAGGTTTTATAATTAAACAAGAAGTTCCAATATTAATAATAAACTTACAATTTCATATTCCCAATCTACCTTCCAGAAATTATCAAATTTTCGGTGGTCATTTTAGATTTTGTCGGCCATAATGTTGGCCATATTGGATTTTATTTGTCTTATGATGATCATAACAAATTTTTGTTTCTAAAAATATAAAGTTTTGTATACCAATTAGATATAATTATGTTGTTTGACGTTAAAATAAAGTATTGTTTAGTTATTGGCCGCCATCTTGTGGGCGGATTATGCCAAACCTTTGGTTATTTCACCTAGTTCCGTTTTATAGTCATATGAGTCTACTACTCACACAATTTTTTACACTTTGTGCTAAATAAGCGGGTCTTTATAGCAGGGCCAGGAATATCTGGGGGTTTTTGTCTATAAAACGTACCAAGACCTGAAAATAACGACCCTTGCAAAAATCTAATGAATTTTACAACTTTTTAGATCAAACGTCGCATATATATCAAATTACATATAAATTGAAAGTTGGTTAAAAAACTATATATTTTAAAAAATTACAATGATTTTAGGACGCTAGGCACAAATGGGTTAAATTGAAATAAATAAGTTGTTTTAAACTTTGAATAACTCAAGTTAAAGAACATGAAAAAGTTTATACACAACCATCAATGAATCCAAGCTGGAAAGCTACGTTCCAGGTTTTTGTAATTCAAATGGCAACCCTATTTGTTTGCACGTATAGGTCAACAGTACGAAGCTACAGTTTACTGAACTAAAGCTTAAAATCATGTAGTTAACTGTGTGATGCATGCACTGTTTATGTCTATCATTGCAGCGATAAACGCACCATATAAGTTTCATTGTCCGATTGCAAAATGAATAAATGAAAGCATGCACTGTTATAAATTTTATATGAATTTTAACATTTTACATAGTAAAGTTATATGGATTTATCACACAGTGCATTTGATTTTTGACGCAGTGTGCTGGACAAACAGGCTTAGAGCAGGTGTCACAGAATTTGCACGTCTTCTTGTCAATCTCACGCGGCGCCGGTAACAGCGTCCCTGAATCTTCTTCTTTTCAGTTGGTTTTTTAACTGCTCTTTTGAGATTTCTAAACTTTAGCTATAGTAACTGGATTGCATCCATGGCTGATTTTCTAAACAGGACTGCATTGCCCAAACGTCTTTTAATTAATGGCTCGACAAGAGACTCCCCGTGACTCACGATAAACTAACGACAACGTATCGCTTTGGATGATTTATTTTAATTAGGGTTATTGCACATCTAGATAACAAAACTGGCAATGGCAACTATGTCAAGCCAGTTGTTGATTTTTTGTTTACAAGGGTAGATACAGGCCAAATGATCAATCAGTCCATCCAAATTATCTACACCACTCTTGGTTGCATTGTAATGAAGGATAATCTCTGGTTTTTGTTTCGGACCACCAATAGCTTTGTCATGATGCATTGGCAACAACAGGATGCCCGAATATTTTGGGAGGATATATGGCACCAAGTTTTTAGTGCCATCAATTGCAAAGGTCGAAAAAAATTTGATTTTCTTTTTTGCTCTCATGCTTGGAAGAATGTCTCGTTTATTTTTGCGCATTGTTCCCTGTAAGCAATTCATTTGTCAACGCCTGTAAACCGGTTATTTCCATCTGCACTCCAACCATTTTTATACCAATTTTTTTGCAATTTTACAACATGTGCTCCCTCATCAAGATCTTTTACGTCATTTGGATACAAACTCATGATTCCCGATCAGCTGCAAGCAAATAATCTCCTTCTTCACTATTGGAATCACCTTCAGAAACACTGTCTTTATCACCGTCTGTGTCTTCTTGCAGAATCTTGCAAAGAACTTCAGATGTGGAAGACCTAACCATGGTTTAGTCCATTTTCTAATACTTAAAATGTAGACTATACAAATAGACTGATTTTTTAAAAGGTTTAACTAATAATAATTACATACACATTTAATTTACAGCCGTAATAACCAAAATTTGTTGATCATATCAACTAAAATATCTTTTTTAAATGTTTGATAATTTATAAAGCGCCTTTTCCAGAGTGGTTCAAAGGCGCTGTTCTTTCACACGCAGAGAACGATTTTATTCGCTAAGTTTTCCGTTGACATGGGCTACAAGCAGTGAGTGGGAGACGAACCGTGAAGGTCTCACATTCAAGGCCAACTCAGCGCTAACCTAGCACATAACGTCGTCAATTAACTTTTTAGAATGCCATATCCACCCCTGATGAACGCCTTTTTATAATTGTATACACGACGGTATGTAAAAATGGTACACTTACAATTTCATAAAATACAAATACGAAATTTCATAAATAACGTGGATGTCACAACAAAAACGGTTAGTGGGTGTAGATTTGGTTTTAAATAAAAAATCTCAAAAACATTAACCATAACTTACTAACAATTTGTAACATTCCATCTAATTAAACACAATAAAGCAGAACACATCCAAATATTTCAAATATCGGCTACGCTGGCCAACACAAAAAACTTAAACAATTTGAAAAATAAACAGTACTTCAAAATAATTTCGATAAAAAACGTGTGAGGCTGAAAATTGTCAATGAAGTACAGAAAAGGTCTGAAAAAAGTGAGCTTACCTCGGATCAAATGATCGAACCGTACATCCGTAAGTAGCAACGACGGCATCATCAAACGACCATTCATTGTTAATTCTGACAAACATTTTAATAAAAACGAACATATTATAATTTCTTTGCTTCTGAATAATAATGTTATAAAAGTGCTTTAATGTTCTAGATTATCTAGAAAAGCATGGTTTTAATAAAGAATTGAGGTAACTTGTCGTGAAATACTGAAAAATCTGGCAAAAAGTCAAAAAGTTATATGTAACAAGCGGTTCAGATACACACACACACACACATCTACACGCCCACACACACACATATATAAATATAAATATATATATAAATATTTATATATATATATATATATATATATATATATATATATATATATATATATATATATATATATATATATATATATATATATATATATATATATATATATATATATATATATAATATATATATATATATATATATATATATATATATATATATATATATATATATATATATATGTATATACATATATAATGTGTTTTCGCTCGTTCGCTCGTCCGGAGCTTAATAAAAACAACTTCTGTGGTGACGACATCGCTCCTACTATTTTGCCCATGCAACTCATTTCACACATAAACAAGCAAAGATAAAAAAAAAACAATTTTTTTAATTTAATGCTTTTGAGTTGAGCAATAAAGTCGACGCTTTTGTATGTATCACTAATGGTCGTCCGTGGCTTCAGCGCGCTTTTTCTCGCCGAGACCTGGCACGACCTTGACTCTGTGTGTATTCGTCATTTCACATCCACGTGATTGATCAATGTAAGATGAAGATGGCTCATCTTACCTGTATTTGTGTAAACAGCTTATTTTAGTATTTTTTATTATGTTAATTAGTGTATTATGTTTGTGCGTCGCTTGTATATGTATCCTATTTGTCTATATACATATACGTGTATCCTGATTGGTCGTTGTATATATACCTTTGTTGTAATTGGTCGGCGTATATCTATGTATGTATACATACATACATACATACATACATACATACATACATACATACATACATACATACATACATACATACATACATACATACATACATACATACATACATACATACATACATACATACATATATATATATACTAGCGGGGTTACCCGGCGTTGCCCGGGGTTTTTAGAGGTTTTTCTAATGTTTGTCCCTCTCGCTCCCGTTTCCTTCTCCACTTTCCCGTTTTCGTCGCGTTCCCGGTCGCTTTTCCGCTCTCGGTCGTTTTCCAGCTCCCGGTCGCTTTCCCGCTCAGAAGTTTTGTTATCGATTTTCTCTCTTGCTCGCGTTTCCTTCCAAGCTTGCTCTCCCGATTCCAGTCGCTTTCCGCGTTCCCGGTCGCTTTCCGCGTTCCCGGTCGCTTTCCCGTTCCCGGTCGCTTTCCCGTTCCCGGTCGCTTTCCCGTTCCTGGTGGCTTTTCCGTTCCCGGTCGCTTTCCCGTTCCCGGTCGCTTTCCCGTTCCCGGTCGCTTTCCCGTTCCCGCTCACGCTTGCTCTCCCGTTCCCGGTCATGCTTGCTCTCCCATTCCCGGTCACGGTTGCTCTCCCGTTCACGCTCATTTTTTCTTTTCCATTCTTTCATAACTTCTGTTAGCCTATAAAACGTAAAATAGATTTGCTAAGACTATATATATATATATATGAATGTTTGTGGGTTAGTTTGTCTATTATAGAAACGGGAAAGCGACCCGGAACGGACAGCGAGCGGGAACGGAAAAGCAAGCGTGAGCGGGAATGGGAGAGCAAACGTGAGCGGGAAAGCGACCGGGAGTGGTAAAGCGACCGGGAGCGGGAAAGCGACCGGGAGCGGGAAAGCGACCGGGAGCGGGAAAACGACCGGGAGCGGGAAAGCGACCGGGAGCGGGAAAACGACCGAAAACGGAAAAGCGAACGGGAGTGGGAAAGCAGGTGGGAAAGGAAACGGGAGAGAAAGAGACAAACATTAGAAAAACCTCTAAAAAACCCGGGCAACGCCGGGTATCTCCGCTAGTACATACATAAACACACACACAGACACACATACATGCACATGCACATACATACATACACACATACATACGCACATACATATATATATAGTTCCCGCTCGCTCACCCGCTCCGCTCCGCTCATTTTGTGACGGATTTCAAATTTTTTTTTTTATTTGACTTTCCCCTTGACTCTCAAGGTTGTGTGAAAATTTCATTACGATCGGATGAATGGTGTAGCAATGCATAAATGACATTAACATACATAAATACAAACATTCATTTTTATATATATAGATATATGAATGTTTGTGGGTTAGTTTGTCTATTATAGAAACGGGAAAGCGACCCGGAACGGACAGCGAGCGGGAACGGAAAAGCAAGCGTGAGCGGGAATGGGAGAGCAAACGTGAGCGGGAAAGCGACCGGGAGTGGTAAAGCGACCGGGAGCGGGAAAGCGACCGGGAGCGGGAAAGCGACCGGGAGCGGGAAAGCGACCGGGAGCGGGAAAGCGACCGGGAGCGGGAAAACGACCGAAAACGGGAAAGCGAACGGGAGTGGGAAAGCAGGTGGGAAAGGAAACGGGAGAGAAAGAGACAAACATTAGAAAAACCTCTAAAAAACCCGGGCAACGCCGGGTATCTCCGCTAGTACATACATAAACACACACACAGACACACATACATGCACATACACATACATACATACACACATACATACGCACATACATATATATATAGTTCCCGCTCGCTCACCCGCTCCGCTCCGCTCATTTTGTGACGGATTTCAAATTTTTTTTTTTATTTGACTTTCCCCTTGACTCTCAAGGTTGTGTGAAAATTTCATTACGATCGGATGAATGGTGTAGCAATGCATAAATGACATTAACATACATAAATACAAACATTCATTTTTATATATATAGATATATGAATGTTTGTGGGTTAGTTTGTCTATTATAGAAACGGGAAAGCGACCCGGAACGGACAGCGAGCGGGAACGGAAAAGCAAGCGTGAGCGGGAATGGGAGAGCAAACGTGAGCGGGAAAGCGACCGGGAGTGGTAAAGCGACCGGGAGCGGGAAAGCGACCGGGAGCGGGAAAGCGACCGGGAGCGGGAAAGCGACCGGGAGCGGGAAAGCGACCGGGAGCGGGAAAACGACCGAAAACGGGAAAGCGAACGGGAGTGGGAAAGCAGGTGGGAAAGGAAACGGGAGAGAAAGAGACAAACATTAGAAAAACCTCTAAAAAACCCGGGCAACGCCGGGTATCTCCGCTAGTACATACATAAACACACACACAGACACACATACATGCACATACACATACATACATACACACATACATACGCACATACATATATATATAGTTCCCGCTCGCTCACCCGCTCCGCTCCGCTCATTTTGTGACGGATTTCAAATTTTTTTTTTATTTGACTTTCCCCTTGACTCTCAAGGTTGTGTGAAAATTTCATTACGATCGGATGAATGGTGTAGCAATGCATAAATGACATTAACATACATAAATACAAACATTCATTTTTATATATATAGATATATATATATATATATATATATATATATATATATATATATATATATATATATATATATATATATATATATATATATATATATATATATATATATATATATATATATATATATATATATATATATATATATATATATATATATATATATATATATATATATATATATATATATATATATATATATATATATATATATATATATATATATATATATATATATATATATATATATATATATATATATATATATATATATATATATATATATATATATATATATATATATATATGTATAAGACTCTACTAGGAATCGAACCCACGTGTCTACGGCAACACCGCCTTGCCTAAATGCAAGGGCTCTTAGGCATCCTATTTGTAGGCTCTTGAAACATTTCAACGCAGTGTTTCACTTCGCAAAAAATTACCTATCTGGCAGCAGACTAGCTGTCAAGTCGAGCCGAAGTAAGGAGTTCTGAGCCTATCATAGTCGTAGTCTAATGTTATGTAGCTCCGAAAGACTGAGACTTCTAGCCATCATTTTTTGGTGATGGTCGGTGGCTCAGTTGGAAAAGAGCGCTTGCATTTAGGCGAGGCGGTGTTGCCGTAGACACGTAGGTTCGATTCCTAGTAGAGTCTTATAAATATTTGCGTTACTTGTGGTGACAGTTAGTCATCCTATTTGTAGGATTTTTAAACATTTCAACGCAGTGTTTCACTTCGCAAAAAATATATATATATGTATATATAAAAAGCCTTTTCCTAGTTTGTAACCTCAGGAGTTAGTTAAGTTAAGTTAGGGAAGTAGAATTAGTCGGTTCGTGAGATCTAGAATTAGAGTTTTAGAGAATAGATTCTGTTGTTAAACAAGTTGACAAAAGTTATCTAATAGAATTAAAAAAGTTGTCAGAATCAAGAGATTTCTAAAACGTGAGATATAATTAGATTGAGTCAGCGCGAAAGAAGTACTAAGCCGGAATTAATATTCGATAAATATTGTGCTATAAATAACTTCAAAAACAAACGTTACGAACAGCTAGAAAGCATTTTCGTCTACGTTTACAATCAACCCAGTACTAGGACATCCGATATCTCATCATACGTGAATCACGGTGGGGTTGTGGTTGTGGTCGTCTCACTACTTCGACATTCCCGGATCGAAGTTTCGTTCACAGTAACCATCTTCGAGTTCACCTGCGCCCGTATCTCGTCTAGTTCGGGCGCCCACACTGTTGCCGTCGTCTATAAAACAGGACCTATATCACCGACTTTTTTCGACGAGCTCGCCCGTCTTCTGGACCACCTTTCAACCAGGAACGAAGAGACGTCTGTCAACATCGGTCTCGACCGTGATAATCCCACAAATCCCTTGTTTCTCGACACTCTTTCGTCGTACGATCTCACACCAGCTTTCACCGGACCTACCCACACTCGCCGTGGCGACCTCGACGTGGATGCTTCGAGGTGGCCACCTGGGCACACTATCGTAGGCGTTCTCAACGTTGGCATTTCTGACCACCACTTATTATATTGGTCTTCACTATCGTCCTTTTTCTCCGACTCCACAGGACCTCGCACTAGTACTCGTCGCAGATGGAATCGCATTCACCTATTATTATTATTATTATTATTATTATTATTATTATTATTATTATTATTATTACTATTATTATTATTATTATTATTATTATTATTATTATTATTATTATTATTATTATTATTATTATTATTATTATTATTATTATTATTATTATTATTATTATTATTATTATTATTATTATTATTATTATTATTATTACTATTATTATTATTATTATTATTATTATTATTATTATTATTATTATTATTATTATTATTATTATTATTATTATTATTATTATTATTATTATTATTATTATTATTATTATTATTATTATTATTATTATTATTATTATTATTATTATTATTATTATTATTATTATTATTATTATTATTATTATTATTATTATTATTATTATTATTATTATTATTATTATTATTATTATTATTATTATTATTATTATTATTATTATTATTATTATTATTATTAAATGTAAATTTGTAATGCGCTTTCTTAAAAACGTCACAAAAGCGCGTCGCGTCAAATCATAAATTTAGGAATAAAGTTCGGTCTTTAGCAACTTCCTGAAACCGCCTAGGTCTAAAGCTGGATTCCTCAGGTCAGCAGATAGGCTGTTCCAATTAACTGGACCAGCAGTGGAGAATCCGCGCCTGCCAAGGGTAGTTGTCTTTGACGATGGAACGAACAGGTCGCCAGCCGCCGCCGATCGATGGTGGGACCGACCAGCAAGCGTTGAGATCGGTACGCACAGTTGCTGCAGGTAGACCGGAGCCGTGTGGTGGAGGCACTTGTATACCATCAGACCCAACTTGAACTGAATTCTCTGCGGGAAAGGAAGCCAGTGAAGTTGCGTCCGCATGAGATCTGATACGGGAGACCAGCCGGGCAGTTGAAGAACAAGACGAGCGGCTGCTTGGAGAATGGATTGGAGCCTGTTGATTTGAAACTGTCTAAGTCCGGCCATGACACCATTACAGTAATCGAGCCGGCTGTGCACGAGTGCTCTGATGAGTGAATGGGCGGAGTCCGAAGTGAGGCTACGGCGGACGACGCGCAGTTGACGGAGATGATAGAAGCATGAACGGGTAAGATGAGAGATGTGTGTTTCCATAGACAAGCTACTGTCGACCATCACGCCAAGATTACGAACATAAGTGGAGGGCCTGACTGAGACACCAGCGATAACCAGATCCCCCTTCGGACAGAAGCTGAGTCGACCAGGCGAGCCCAACCAGATCACTTCAGTCTTAGAAGGATTGAGTTGCAAGCGATTGCTCGCCATCCAAGTGCCAATCTCGCTGATACATGCTGACATCCTAGGGAACAGATCGGAACACGACGCTGACGGGGAGTGATCGTGAATCTTCAGGTCGTCAGCATAAGAATGGACAGAAAACCGATGTTTCGTGGCAATATGTAGGACGTCAGCGGAATAGAAAAGAAACAACAACGGGCCCAGAACGGATCCCTACGGGACGCCACAGAGGACAGAGGTAGGCGTGGACAAAACACCTCCGGAGCGGATGCAGTGGGACCGATCGGTCAAATAGGAACGAAACCATTCGAGGACGACGTGTCCAAAACCGTACGAGAAATGGAGCCTGTTGACCAAAATTTGATGGTCAACAGTGTCGAAAGCAGCGGAGAGGTCTAGAAGTCCCAGTAGCGTGATCCGACCCGAATCAGCCGCAGCGTAAATGTCAGACAGTACCTTCAGGACAGCAGTTTCAGTAGAGTGCTGATCTCTGTACGCCGACTGAAAAATCGGGAGAAGGTTGTTTTCACCGAGGTAGATGTTTATCTGGGCGGCTACACACCATTCCAGTAGTTTTGACAGATAGGACAGATTCGAGATTGGACGATAGTTACCGGTGTTGTGCGGATCAAGATTCGGCTTCTTCAGGATCGGTGTGATGACTGCATTTTTCTGGGCAGAAGGAAACTGTCCCCGCTCTAGCGATGAATTTACAAGGAATGTCACAAACGGTGCCAGTTCACTAGAGTATTGCTTGATCATTCATGTCGGTATTGGGTCCAGGGAAAAATTTTTGTTTGGTGAAGATTTGATGAGCGGGTAATGTCGTCGACACTCACAGGTTTAAACCTCAGCAGGTCGCAGGAACAACAGCCGGGGTCGAATTGTGGACTGGAAGCATATGACGTAGACTGGCGGATATCTCTTATCTTATCATTGAACGCTCTCGAGAAATCGTTAGTTGTAAGATCTTTTGGCGAAAGCAGGCTGCTCCCAACTTGACCGAGCACCCCAGATAATGTCCGCCATAATCTCCCAGGATTCCCTCGGCTGTCGTCAATCTTCGTCTTCCAGTAGAGAGTGTGTTTCTGTCTGTAAAGGTCATGAGACGTTTGCACCTGGTTGATCCATGTAGTGCGATCGATGGGATCTTGTGTTCGTCTATAACGTCTTTCTAACTTCCTCGATCTTCGTTTTAAGGCAGCGCATTCAGAGTCGAACCATGGGGTGAGGGGCCGGTTGCGCAGCCTGGCAACACGAGGCGGGACATGTTTGTGAAGAAGTGATGACAAGGTTGTGTCGAAAACCTCAAGAGCCTGACTGATTGACATCGTCTCATAGTCCGCTGGATTACACAGATAACTTCCCTGTAAATCAGAACGAAATGGCTCTGGGTCGAAACTTTTCCAAGCCCTGGTGTTGACGTCGATAAGCAGCGGGGGAGGATGACGGACCGGAATCCGGAAACGCACAAGCGAGTGATCTGACACCTGTGGTAGATCAACGATGATAGATGGAGGGGGAAGATCTGATCGGGTAATAACCAAGTCCAGAGTATTACCATGCGTATGCGTAGGCCCGACGACAGACTGAATAAATCCAAATGAACGCATGAGGCTGAGGAGACGGATGGAGTGGGGGTCATTAGAGATGTTGACCCTGATGTTAAAATTGCCGGTAATAATGATTTGGTAGTTGTAAGTTGCCAGGGTTTCAAATATGCTCTCAAACTCCGTGAAGAACAAATCACTCACGAGATTGCCTCCAGGGCGGTATAACACCACAAAGAAAAAATTCGTTTTCAGAGACGAAAACATTATAGACGTAATCTCGAATGAAGCTGGCTTGGAACCCAGAGAGTGTGGCTTGGCAGACAGCGTGTCCTTGTAAATAACCGCAATTCCACCATATGTACGACCCATTTCATCAGACCCTCTGGCGGATTCGATGCAACGGTAGCCAGGCAAAGTGATCTTTTTCAGTGCAACATCTCCATAACTCTCGTGCCAGGTTTCATTTAAGCCGAGGATTGATAACTTGTTTTCATTTATGATATCCGCAACGATGGCAGTTTTGTTTTTAATAGACCTAACATTGAGACATGCAGCGGGGATAGATTGTCCGGATAGACCAGAGTAAGATTCGCAATCAGTGGTTGGTCCCAGATGACGATAGCATCGGTCAACTCCAAAAGAACTACAATTTTTCTTGATCAAGCATTTTGATTTTGCCCCACTGGGGGCTCTTCTGGTCACTACTCTGCCGTCCGAGATTCTGAGGTTTGTTTCCCCGCTCCGCAGCCGTGACTTCATTTCTTCGACCAAGAGCTTTCTTGTTTCTCTTTCTTTTGGCGTCAGGTCTTGGTGGATGAACACCATCGAACATCCTCCTTCCTTGATCGTCCTCAAGTTTTTGCACGCGCCAACAGCTGCTGTTTATGCTCTTCAGTGTCCAGCACCAACTTCACGGGTCTAGGTTTGACAGGTTCGTCGACATTATCAGTCTTCTTTCCAAGTCGGATAACATTAGCTATTTCGACGTAGCTGCATGAAATCTCTTTTAAGATGTTTTCTATTAAATCTTTATCGTCCCCTCGGCGATGTCCAGGGTCTGCAGCATCCGACTCCTTCAGACCATGGACAATTACGCTGGTCTGTCTTCTGCACCTCTCAACCTCCTCGTCCTTGTCGACTCGCCTTTGATGATCCAGTGCCTTCCCCAGACAGAGTTGTAGATCAGCCGCATGATCATCTTTTTTGCTCAGAACAGAACTATGGACTTTTCTGACATCGGCGACTAGCACATCGACTTTTTCCTTGAATAGGTCTGACCATTTCTTGGTGGCAGTGTCGACCTCTTTCAGCTTATTTGAAAGAGGTTTTATGTTCATACCTGTCAAGCCGCCTGTTCTACGTTTAATACAACATTTTATCATCTCCGCTTTCATCATCTGACTGCGTTGTTTCACAGGGCTATATCCTGGGCCCACTCCTATTCTCTCTTTACACAAATGAAATTGCGGGTGTTTTTGACAATCACAACATGCACTACGCGACGACACAGAGATCTACGGGCATTGCCTACCCGACCGGACCGTTGATCTGTCTTCACGCATGTCTGCTTGCGTTGCTGACATCAGTCGTTGGCTGTCGGCTAGCCGACTACAGCTCAACCCGAAGCAATGTAGTGTTCGTCTAGGCGCCTTCTCGATCTCACCCCAAATCACCCTATTGACAACTGCGGTGTCGACATCACTTATTCATCCATGGTAAGAAACCTCGGAGTCTTCATGGATTCTGGCTTTACCATGCGATCTCATGTTCGCAACACAGTCCGCTCAGGCTTCTCCACTCTCAAGCGAAATCGACTACTGCAACTCTGTATTGGTCGGTCTAACAGCTTCACAACTCAATCGCCTTCAGTTCGTCATCAACGCCGCCGCCAAAATGACATCCAACGCCAAAAAGTATGATCACGTGACACCTATTCTACATGATCTGCACTGGCTTCGGCTACCGGAGAGAATAGTTTTCAAAATCACGCTACTCGTTCTCAAAATTCTACACGATAAAGGCCCACTCTATCTCAGCCTGGATCTTCAACCGACCAGCTCGGTCGCCGGACGCAGATGACTCCGATCGTCGTCTTCCGAACATCTCGTAGTGCCAGCTTCACGTCGAGCATCACTCGGTGAAAGATGCCTCAGAGTCATTGGACCCAAGACGTGGAACAATCTTCCATTGGCAGTCAAGCTTGCTACCTCACGTCCGAAACGGAATTCTGTAGTTTTTGACAAAAAAACAAATAAGGGGCAACAGAAAAAGAACAAATGTTCCTGCGAGACTGTAACCCTGTACATAAAATTGTAAAAAAGTAAAAATTTACAAAAGAGCAAATATCTTCACTGAATTGGTATGAAGTCTTTCAAAGTCTTGTGCAGCAGGTAATTTTTCAGAGAAGCCTTGAATGAGCTGAGAGAACTTTTGTTGATGTCATGCGGCAGAGAATTCCAGATCTTAGGACCAACAAATTTTATCGAGTGCATTCCAAGTGTCGAGCGGATCAATCCTGAACGGAAACAGTGTTTAGAACGCACAAAATGGTTGTGAACTTCTTCTGCTTTATAAAGGTGACTCGTTGAATATTGGGGTGAAAGATCATGTGCATACTTATACATGTAAATTGCTGATTGATATAGACAGACTTGATCAATTGTCAACAAATGGTTGTTTATCCGAGTGGTTTTGGTTGAATGACTCCTGGGCAGGTGAAAAATTGCTCTAATAATACGTTTTTGGAGAATCATTATTTTTGTTATTCGACTTCTGTAGTTGATACACCATATAAAATTACAATAGTTAATGAAAGGATATATTAATGAAAAGTACAGTGTCAGCAAAACCTTGCTAGGAAGAAACCACGAAAGACGATGAATTATACCTGAATGCAGGGAAACTTTTTTGAAAACATAGTTTACATGATGAGCCCATGTTAAGTGTTGATCAACGTAGACTCCTAAAAATTTTGTTACTGAAACATTATCTATTTTAGAGCCATCAACTGTTAGTTCTATGTTGTCTGGGGAAAACCTTTTACGAGGATTATGAAATACAATGTAGTTAGTTTTATCAGCATTGAGAGATAATTTATTGCATTTAAACCAAAAGGATAATTTATTCAGTTCAGTGTTTGTTTTTTGTATCAAATCTGGTAAAGATTTATCTGAAATGAAAGCAGTTGTGTCATCAGCAAATAGAAAATATTTAAAAAACAGAGAGCTATTGGAGAGATCATTAACGTAGATTATGAACAGAAGCGGCCCGAGTATAGATCCTTGGGGAACACCACAAGTAATAGATTTGAAACTGGACAATTCATTGTTAAATTGTACACATTGAGATCTCCCAGACAAATAATTTCTAAACCAGTTAAGCTCAGTCTGAGATATACCGTAGTGCTTTAGTTTTGCAATAATGATATTGTGATCAATAGTGTCAAAGGCTTTGGATAAGTCAAGGAAAATTGCAAGTGGTATTTCACTATGGTCGATTGAGTAAAGAATTTTATCTTGTAAGTTACTAACAGCCATATAAGTAGAGAAACCTGGACGAAAACCATACTCATGTTCATATAATAATAAATTTTTGTTGAAATAATTGTAGAGCTGTATATGAACAACTTTTTCAAAAAACTTGGAAAAAAATGGTAAAATAGAAATTGGACGGTAGTTAGAAGTTGATGATTTTTTTCCTGATTTGAATAACGGTATGACTTTTGCTAATTTTATTTGATAAGGAACAATACCGGTTTGTAGTGAACAGTTAATGATACACGAAAGTACCACTGCTATGTGATCAATAGATAGAATAGCAAGGTGAGGGTCGATATCATCAACCCCAGAAGAATGAGAAATTTTAAGTTTTTTAGAAATATTAATTATATCTAAGTGAGTACAAGAAGAAAATTTAAATAATGTTGAAACTAAAGGTGGTAAAAATTGTTTATAAGAATCTCCATAATCAGGAATCTTGGATGCTAAATTAATTCCGATATCAGTAAAGTAGCTGTTAAACGCATCACTAATAATTAATTCGTCAGTTGTCAAGCAATCGTTGACAACAAATTTATCATGCAATTTATTATTTTTATGATTTCCGTTAATGAGTGAGTTAATTAAAGTCCAAGTTTTCTTGATGTTGTTTTTGTAAGAAGTAAATTTTTCAGCATAAAATTGTTTGATAGTTTTTTTCTTCAGAGATTTGAATATGTTTCTACTTTGAACAAATTTGACTTTATTTTCAAGAGTTGGCTCTTTAATGTAATTTTTGTAAAGTTTAGATTTTAATTTGCACCTATCAAGTAATTCCTGGTTCATTCAATCTTTTTTAAATTTTGGATTTGCTAAAGGAAAACTTGAAATAGGGAAAGAGTCATTATAAACCTTATCATATAAGTTTATAAACATTGAGTAAGCTTTTTCAGGTTCGGCATTTTCGCAAGCTTGAAATACACAGGACCAGTTTGTATTTTGCAACAAATTGAGAAAATGTAATTTGTTTGCAGGCTTTGTAGCTCTTCTGTTTATAGATTTTTTGGCATAGATTTTTGTTGTACGTTTCATTGTTATGATTATGGGAAAGTGATCCGATAAGTCGTAGTAGATAATTGATGAAGAAATATTGCAGAGTGGCAATATATATATATATATATATATAGGCGAGGCGGTGTTGCCGTAGACACGTGGGTTCGATTCCTAGTAGAGTCTTATAAATATTTGCGTTACTTGTGGTGACAGTTAAGTCATCCTATTTGTAGGCTCTTGAAACATTTCAACGCAATGTTTCACTTCGTAAATTATCTATCTGGCAGCAGACTAAGCTGTCGAGCCGAAGTAAGGAGTTCTGAACCTATCATAGTCGTAGTCTAATGTTAAGTAGCTCCGAAAGACTGAGACTTCTAGCCATCCTTTTTTGGGGATGGTCGGTGGCTCAGTTGGTAAGAGCGCTTGCATTTAGGCGAGGCGGTGTTGCCGTAGACACGTGGGTTCGATTCCTAGTAGAGTCTTATAAATATTTGCGTTACTTGTGGTGACAGTTAAGTCATCCTATTTGTAGGCTCTTGAAACATTTCAACGCAATGTTTCACTTCATAAATTATCTATCTGGCAGCAGACTAAGCTGTCGAGCCGAAGTAAGGAGTTCTGAACCTATCATAGTCGTAGTCTTATGTTAAGTAGCTCCGAAAGACTGAGACTTCTAGCCATCCTTTTTTGGGGATGGTCGGTGGCTCAGTTGGTAAGAGCGCTTGCATTTAGGCGAGGCGGTGTTGCCGTAGACACGTGGGTTCGATTCCTAGTAGAGTCTTATATATATATATATATATATATATATATATATATATATATATATATATATATATATATATATATATATATATATATATATATATATATATATATCGATTTCCCGTTCCGGGTTGCTTTCCCGCTCCCGGTCACTTTTCCTCTCTCGGTCGCTTTTCCGCTCCCGGTTGCTTTCTCGTTCCCGGTCGCTTTCTCGGTCGCGTTCCCTTTCCCGCTCGATCTTTCGCTCTCAGTTGGCTTCTCGTTTCCGCTCATTTATGTATGTATATGTATAGTTCCCGCTCGCTCACCCGCTCCACTCCGCTCATTTTGAGACGGAATTCAAATTTTTTCTCTATATTTGATTCCCCTTGACTCTCAAAGTTGTGTGAAAATTTAATTACGATCGGATGGATGGTGTAGCAATGCATAAAGGACATACATACATATATACATATTGCCCGGGGTTTTTAGAGGTTTACCTAATGCGTTTATTTTTCGCTCCCGTTTTCTACCCGCTTGCGTTCCCGCTCCAGGTCGTTATCCATTCCCTGTCGCTTTCCCGCTCATTTTTTCGCTCTCAGTTGCCCCCCCTAGATCCGATTCTTCATACATACATACATACATACATACATACATACATACATACATACATACATACATACATACATACATACATACATACATACATACATACATACATACATACATACATACATACATATATTCATACATACATACATACATACATAAACACAGACACACATACATGCACATACACATACATACATACACACATACATACGCACATACATATATATATTTATATATCCCGCTCGCTCACCCGCTCCGCTCCGCTTATTTTGTGACGGATTTCAAAATTGTTTTCTCTATATTTGATTCCCCTTGACTCTCAAGGTTGTGTGAAAATGTCATTACGATCGGATATATATATATATATATATAGCGATGGTGGCAAAGCGGTAAAGCGTTCACCCGTCGGCTTGGAGTTCGGCGGTTCAAATCTCACCGGCATCACCATCGTAGCTCCCTTAAGTAAAGAGTTTGAACGGTTTCAGGGTAACGTATTTGCCGACAACCACAGAAAGCCACTCCTGATGACGACAATAAACAGAGAAATAATCGTACGAATTATACGAAAAAGTCTGCCAACTCGGATTTGTATAAAAGCAAGAAAAAGAACGCGTGTGCCACTTCAAAGCTGGGAAATAAAGTTGAGGCTAAAGTTCAAGGTTTGAATCCGTCAAAGTCTCCTGTCAAAAAACAAATTGAGAGAAGAAATTGAAAAAAAATAGTTTGAGATCATCAATTTTTGGAGATGCTCGCCCAGTCGACACATATCACACAGATAAAGAAAATTAAAGCGATCAAGGAACTGCTTGTAAACCGAAATTTATGAGCAATCTTAAAAACACCAAGTGTTTTCTTTGGAAGAGGGGGATATGTAAGATGAAGATGGCTCATTTTACGTATATTTGCGTAAAAAGCTTATTTTATTATTTTTTATTAACTTAATTTATGTATATCTATAAGTATTTATATGTTTGTTTATATGTATGCATATATTTGTTGTATATATATATATATATATATATATATATATATATATATATATATATATATATATATATATATATATATATATATATATATATATATATATATGTGTGTGTGTGTATGTGTGTGTGTGTGTGTGTGTGTGTCTGTGTGTGTGTGTGTGTGTGTGTGTGTTTGTGTGTGTGTTTGTGTGTGTGTATGTGTGTGTATCTATCTATATATAAAAGAACATGTCTTGACTGACTGACTGACTGATAATCAACGCCGAGCTCAAACGCCTCATTCTAAGAAGTGAAATTTGGAACTTATATTACTTTTATTGCGTAAGCATCCACTAAGAAAGGATTTCTGAAAATTTTGCTCCTGCGGGGAAGAAACTGGAAAACAAACTTTTTTCTAAAACAATGTATATCTCGAAAACCAAAAATGAGAAGATTTTAAAATTTGGTATATGGATTCTTCTTAAAAAATAAAAAGATAGGTGTCTCACCATTTTTTTAAAATTCGGTTTCCGGACCTCAAATATGGGTTGGAAAATTGGGTTATTTGGTTTTTAAAGTAGCAGCTACTTAAAAACTGTGAATGCTACAGGAGTAAAAATTAGTATTTAGTATTACTCGATAATTTTGCTTCCGGAAGAACTTCGATGAATACAACTTTAAAACAACTGGGTTGTTTCAAAAGCAAAGCTAAACACTTTCTTGTTGACAATAAGTTAGTTTTTTTTTTGAAAATGTCCAAAACGCGGATTATCATCAAATATCAACACGACAGAGTAATACAGGTTCGAGTTCTGACGAAGTAGGTGCAATTCTCCTCGATTCAAATTTCATGCCTCCATATAAAAGAACCGCAGGCCTTCCCGCAAACATTCAAATGTGACAGCCTGATTGGCTGCAACAACAAAACAAAAAAGTATTAATACGCGCATATTCAAATGTAGAGACTCTCGCATCACATACTAAGTACCTACGCAACGCCTTACTATAAACAAATGGATAAGCCTACACGCTGTGATCCACACGGGTGTGACAAGCCGTATTAGTTTGTTAAGGAAAAGTTGATTCTGCTTAGCTCCTGTTCAAATCTCATGAATTCGTGATAACTATGTCCTTAGTAGATTTATTAAAAAAAAGGCTGAGTGATCGGTTTTGCAGTAAAAGCATTTTCGAAGCCCTTAAAATTACAACATGAAATTTTTTTTCCTATAGTGTGAACAAAATAAAACGTGAAAAGCATCTTGTGACCACAAAGTCGATCCTTTAACAGTATGGGCTGTCAAGTATATAGCTAGGTTAAAAAAAAGAGATTGGGACGTTATAGACATTTCTTTCAAGTGATTGAAAGCAATGCGATAGAGATGTTCAGTAGATCTCAAGCAGTCTGTCATTTATTCTTTAAAAAAAAAAATTCACCACTGAAATTTGTTGACATAGGTTAACTTTGTTAACTTGACCCCCATACTATTATAATACAATAAGCCACGGCTTTCATTTTGCGACACGACTTATTAAGACTAGAGTACTGTTCAAAGGCAAAAAATTATCAGCCATTGTACACGCGAGTCTATTTTAAACGACGATCTAGTAGTCACATAATTTACTTTTCTCAACCTTTTTTAAAGTAGTGTAGGGCCGGTGCATTCCGGACAGCACTTTTTCATGAGCTGAAAAAGCCGCTGCAAAAACATAGAAGCAGAAGATTTTAAAAACATTAAAAACAAAATAGATTTATTCACTGCACCCCCAGTAATCCACTTGTTTTTTTAAAAATCTATCTCTCCCCGGTCTTTGATTTTTTTGAAGAAAAAACTTCTAGCCCCATCCTTGTAATCGACCTTATTAACCCGTTTTAGACCATCGTACGTTTTACGAACACACTTATTTTTGGCGTTGCATAAAATTAAGTCGTAATTTTTTTTCTGTTAAAAGTTTTTTTTTATGTTAAGAAAGCTTCAATACACTGTATAAAATTTTTTAAATAATTTATTTATTTGTATTAAGTAGTTTAATCTGGGTTAGAATATGAGCATTTTCAAGGTTTTCGACCGATATAACTTTAAAAATTTATTATGCTAATTTCATGAGAGTTATCATAACAAAAGTTTGAAATATCGAAAGAAGATGTACTCAAAAGTAAACAGCAACGTTAATTAAATTTTATTGTGTTTACACTAACCCACAATCTGAACATGTATGAGTCATGCTCGTTCTACGATCGTTGGGCGTATAGAGTACTGTATGCGAACGAGTCGAAACTAGTTTATTCAGCTTATAGGTGTGCAGTGGTTGAATTGGTGATAGTGTTTTTGCAAATTTCATTCTTCGACCTACTGTTTTCACATTTTCCAGTTCGTGACCATGGCCAGTTGCTGAATCTTTCCTATCGTTTTGTTTTTTCAACCGTGCATGAATTCATTTCATCGGTATAAAACAACCTAAACAGCCTATATGGGGTTTATCAAGCAAAGCACCATTGTGGTGTTTCAAACTCGTTATATATAGACTGTTTTAAAAGTGGCTATTCAAATGACTCTTTTTGGTCCAAGTGCATTTCAATCGTTTTTAGCGTTTTGGTTGCCGCGGCATTGAACTGACCGTATTTGCGACCTAAATTTCTTCACCCAAAGAACCGACACAGTCTAATCCCATCCCATCATTAGTATAATCAACTTCTACGTTCCCGGATATATTACAAAGAATAACATTTCTTCTTCATTTGCTTATTCATCAGTCACGTGTTATGATGCGCCGGGCGGAAGAATGACAAGTATGTCAACCTCAATGCTATCATCATCATCAAGAATTAGTTACATAGCTTCTTTCAACGTGAAAAAACGTTCTGTTTGACGCCTTTCATTTTTAAACTTTACAAACATTTCATTCCAAGAATGAAATTAGCAAAAAACACTATCACCAAGTCAACCACTGCACAACTATAAGCTGAATAAACTCTCATGAAATTAGCATAATAAATTTTTAAAGTAATATCGGTCGAAAACCTTGAAAATGCTCATATTCTAACCCAGATTAAACTACTTAATACGAATAAAAAAATTATTTAAAAAATTTTATACAGTGTATTAAAGCTTTCTTAACATAAAACAAAACTTTTAACAGGAAAAAAATTACAGCTGAATTTTATGCAACGCCAAATATAAGTGTGTTCGTAAAACGTACGATGGTCTAAAACGGGTTTAAAGTTATCAAAACAATGCTACTGCACCTCTTTCGCTATTGGGTGGTGGAAATTAGAAAACATGCAAAATTCAAATATAAAACAGTGTCAGCAATTTGTTGAGAGGGCCAGATTGACTTTATTGTGAGTATTGGGGGCCAACCGGTGAGCGCAGCGAGCCAAAATTCGACCGGGGATAATAATGTGAAATTATTATTTTACATTTGACACTTTTACAACTGTAAATACAGATATTAAAGAGTACGAATCTTTTATTGCAATTTTTAATGTGAAAGGTGCAACTGAGATTTTGAATGCAGTAATCTGGTCAGGCCAGGCTCAATAACATTGGTCTTGATGAGCAAGATATCACGTAGGTGAGAGTCACTTAGTCTTGTCCTCGCACGATTCTTGTTGAAATTCAGTGAAAAAATACTCAATTTTCCACTTTTCTTGGAAGCGGCGCCCTTCTTGATCAACTTTCCTTTTTTTACTTGCGTTGTCCATTTTAGACGAGGCACAAAAACAAATAAAAGCTAAATAAACCACATCAACTTCACAATCTGTCTCGAAGTAAAATCTGCAGTGTTCGTATTATACTTGCATTATATCGCTCATATCGAATACCGTAAGACGTAAAACATAGAATAAAGAATTATTAAAAAGAGATGCTGCGCAAATATTTGATTATTTTTTCGAAGTTTTACGGTAGGCCTGTCATAAGTACAAATCCCACCATAAAATCATCCACAATTTTGTAGAAAATATATTCACTAGCGTGGGTCACTTGAAATGTTAACGCGGGCCGCATATGGCCACGGGCCGGACTTTGGACATGCCTGGTGTAAGGCAAGTGGTGAAAGGCGGAGAAGCTCTGTGATTGTTTTTTTAATAAGAAAATGCAAAACTGCTGAAAATAATTGAAAACTGATTTTTCTCAGTTAATTAAACAACTTTCTAACTTTTCAATGGCATATGTTATCGCAAAAGTGAATAAGTTGTTATCTATGCATTTACTTTGTCACTAAAATTTTTGTTCGGCCAGCCACGAATTGGACGATAAATTCAACTTTGTTATAGATGCAGCTAATACTTTTTTACATATTGTGTGACAATATCGTTCAAATTGATATTTTTCGGGAAAATATTGTCTAACACAGATACTTTCCTGAAAGATTCTGTCATTGATTTGTTTTACATTAATGTAATGAAATGGTTAATGGTAAGTAAGTACTTGCCCGATTAAAATGTTAATAAATTGATTTAAACACTAACCCAAAAGAGTAAACAAGACACGGTTTTTGGAGAGAAAAGTTTCCGTAAGCGCACATGCTCCAGCCTCCATCGGCTGCGTTTCCCAATCGTTTAACATCGGGGCAAAATATGTCGACACTTCCTGCTACCCTTTTAATAACAAAAGTTAAAGCCTAAAAAATTTGTATTAATAAAATTTACATTTATAATTATGTAACTATTAGAGGTACCGTATCAAATACTTTAACAAAATATTATTGCAAAATGATGCAACATACTAACAATGAAAAAATATCTTCAAGAGATGTGCCATTTGCACTTGGTGGAACTTCCAAGCTGATTAGTTTGCTCATATTCAATGGTAGGCTGGAAAGGTTTATTGAAATTACGGTACTGGAACTGTTCAACGCCGGAGCTAATTCATTACAGGCTGGGTCGGAACATGGCCAAACAGAGAAAAACGAGTTCAACTGTTAAAAAAAGTAATCTCTGTCTATTAGGTTTTATGTTTTTTATCAATTTGTTATGACAAAAGTTTTTATTGATCTAGCTCTGAAATTTATATGAATGTTGAGCTAATATTAAAAAAAAACTAAATAGAAAAACTCGTTTTAATTGAGATCTCTTATCATTTTGAAAAATTGATAAAATCGAGTCGATAAACGCTTAGGATGAAACAACTAATGGGGATTTGTTTGCATTAGCGCTGTTTTTAAGAGCAAGTAGAGAACTGTACAAATCTGTAAACAGCGCCAACTTGGCTGGACCGTCAGGTCTGGCCATCCACTCAACTCCTTTTTTGATCGCTGTCGGTTCGCTGTGAAAATCGAGACATCGTTTTTCACTCAATTTCGGAACAATCCCACCGACTGCAACTCTGCTTTCAATCTTGGAGGCATCTGTGTACATCCATGTCTGATCCAGGTATGTATCCAGAAGTTCCAGCGCTCTTGGTAAAAGCGTTGAATCTTCTTTTGCTGACCCGACAAGTCCTTCGTGAAATAGAGGAAGGATGTATCTCCATGGTGGCATCGCAAGAAGTGCTAACTCTTTATGCTGCATCCTGGCAACTATTTTGTTTAACACCGACACTCTTTTGGCCATTGGTGCTTCAACCCATTTTTGTTTTTTCCTCAAACAGTAACGATAAAAAAGTTCTTCCATTTCCGTTTCTGCTGTTTCACGACTGGCTCAAAAATCTCCCGCGCGGATGGTTTGGAATGATTTTTGATTTTGTTGCAAAGTTTTATCAACATTTTGCACCTCAGATCTAAGGGTGCGTCACCAAACTCAATCAGTAGGTCGGTACATTAATGTACAACATCAATATAAATATGATCAATACAAAAATATCTCAGAAGGTACATATATATGTATAATTGTCTAATATCAGTAAAATCAATACATGCGTATCTTATGAAGTACATGCATATATAATAACAGAAAGTTCAATATATGAGTATCTCAGAAGGTTGGTACATGAATGTACAATATCAGTAAAATCAATACATGAGTATTTCAAAAGGTCGGTACATGAATGTATAATATCAGAAAGATCAATATATAAAATTTGGTACATGAGTGAACAACATCAATAGGATCAATTCAATATATTCAATATATGAGAATATATTAAAAAATTCCACATTTGAGTAAATTCCATGTCAAGAAATTCGGAAATTCGTTACATTTAAAATCTGAATATTCTTCATCTTCCTCTTTTTCCTTTTCTTTCATGGTAGAGAAATTAGAATAGTTTTTGCCTTTTCAGTTACATGAAGGAGTATTTGTTTGTTGGTCTCTGGAATGGTTCTCTCTGCAGCTTCGGCTGTAGTGACTTTCGTTTTTCTGTTTTTAAGGGCTTCAGAATATGAAATTTCTTTCTCTGCAACTGTACTGTATGTTTTATATCCTGCAGCAAATTTGTTGGTTTTTTTGTCTTTTACCACTTGGGGCATTCGTCGATACCTGTACTGTGGCCAGGACCTTTGCATCCGGCACAAATTTTTGACGGGTGTTCTGGACCTTGGTAGATTTTCATTTCGTGCTCCCCGACGCACTTTGGACACAACGTTTTAGCTTTGCAATACTTAGCAACATGATCAAAACTAGGTTAAGTATACATTCTTTCAGCCTGATTGTCAAAACCGATAATATGCAGTGCTACGGAAGAGTCTGATCCGGCTCGAAGTTGAGGATGACAGCAGTGGTATCTTGAAACTTTCCATCTATTATTTTATTTGATGGGCATTGTTGTGACACATCCGGAATTTTTTGCAATAATTTCTATCTGAATGTCTATGGAACTCCGGTTGATATCATTTTTGGTTTCCTATTTAATGCTTTTTTAAGAAACCTCTAAGTTCTATAGTTTTTTCCTTTCACTACTCGAGGTTAGGATTTTGACTTTCTTTCCTTTGCTGGTTATCTTTGGTTAGCGATTTAGATTTTTTGAGAGATTGTCTTCGATCTTGAATGGATCGATTTTGGTTACATCGGATATGATGATGAACTCGACGACTTCAAGTCTATTTTTATGTAACGGCCTTGTACAATTCTTTGGTTGTCATTGACCTGGCGGCTGGGGTTGGCGATTGTTTTGCTTTTGTTGATTTTTTTTTCCTCTGGGGAGGAGAGGACTCATCACTGTCGGAGGCCTGTACCCAAGTTTCTTCCACAATGTCTTTCAGAGACTTGTTTATTTTTTGCTTCTTTTTGGGTTCCATAAGACCGGGCGATGGGAGCTTATACAGATATGTCAATAGCAAATTATCTCAACACTCAGAAATATCTAGTATTTTGACCGGCAACAACAGATAGCAAATATCTTCAATAAGTACTTTGCAAGTGATTTTACAACCGATGACGGAAAAACCCCTCAATTAACACAACGAACGAATGAGACTCTTGGAGAAATTTCATTTACTCCTGATAACGTCTTCTTAATTCTCAAAAATGTCTCATAGGTTATTATTATTATTATTATTATTATTATTATTATTATTATTATTATTATTATTATTATTATTATTATTATTATTATTATTATTATTATTATTATTATTATTATTATTATTATTATTATTATTATTATTATTATTATTATTATTATTATTATTATTATTATTATTATTATTATTATTATTATTATCTATATATATAAAAGAACATGTCCTGACTGACTGACTGACTGACTGACTGACTGACAGATGACTGACTGATAATCAACGCCGAGCTCAAACGCCTCATCCTAGGAACGTGAAATTTGGAACTTATATTACTTTTATAGCGTAAACATCCGCTAAGAAAGGATTTTTGAAAATTTTGCTCCTGAGGGGAAAAAACTGGAAAACAAACTTTTTTCTAAAACAATGTATATCTCGAAAACCAAAAATGAGGAGATTTTGAAATTTGGTATATAGATTTTTTTTGAAAAATAAAAAGATACGTGTTTCACCATTTTTTGAAAATTCGGTTTCCCGGACCTCAAATGTGCGTTGGAAAATTGGGTTATTTGGTTTTTAAAGTAGCTTCTACTCAAAAACTGTTAATGCTACAGGAGTAAAAATTAGTATTTAGTTTCTACTCCAAAAATAATGAAATACGTGTTTTAGCATTTTTTGAAAATTTGATTTCCAGGACTTCAAATGTGGGGTGGAAAATAGGGTTATTTGTTTTTTAAAGTAACTGCTACTCAAAAACTGTAAATACCACAGATTTAAAAATTAGTATTTAGTTTCTATTCTAAAAATAAAGATATACGTGTTTCACCATTTTTTTATAAATTTGGTTTCCAGGACCTTAAATTTGGGCTTTTAAAGTAACTGATACTCAAAAACTGTAAATGCTACAAAAGTGAAAATTAGTATTTATTTTCTACTCTAAAAATAATGATATACGTGTTTCACTATTTTTTGAAAATTTGGTTTTCAGGACCTCAAATGTGGGGTGGAAAATTGGGTTACTTGGTGTTTAAAGTAACTGCTACTCAAAAACTGTAAATGCTACAAAAGTAAAAATTAGTATTTAGTTTCTACTCTAAAAATAAGGATATATGAAATTTTGGTTTTCATGATCTCAAATGTGGGGTGGAAAAAGGTTTCTTTGGTTTTTAAAGTAACTGCTACTCAAAAACTGTGAATGCTACAGATGTCAAAATTAGTATTTAGTATTTACTCAAAAAATAATGATATAAGTTTAAAAATTTTTTAAAAATTTGGTTTCCAGGACCTTAAATGTGGGGTGGAAATAAGGGTTATTTGATTTCAAAATAACTGCTACTCAAAAACTGTAAGTACTACAAATGTAAAAATTAGTATTTTGAAGTTTTGTGCCGGTTAAAAGTAGCTAAGTCCAGTTTATCACCGGTTGGGCCAAGCCGTTGTTTTAGAGTCTTCACACGGGCCAGGCCAAACCTTAAATCAAAGTGGGACGGGCCGAGGTTTTTCACCAAGTATATAGATATTTTAGTGATTTTAGGGTCTTCAGTTGGGCCGGGCCAAACCTGAAGTCAAGGTGGGACGGGCCGAAGTTTTTCATCAAGTATATAGAACTTCTAGGCCTGTAAGAATGGGCCGGGCCTAATTCAAACGGGCTGTTCCGGGCCAGGAGTTTAGGTTTTTAAAACGGGCTGGGCTAAGTTGTCGACGGGCCGAGCCGAGACCTAAAAAATTGATCTCTACTATGGATGCACGGTTCAAACTCTCTAATTTCATGCGAGCGAAGCCGCTACGGGCACTGCTAGTTAATCTATATATATAGAAGAACATGTCCTGACTGACTGACTGACTGACTTACTGACTGACTGACTGACTGATAATCAACGCCGAGCTCAAACGCCTCATCCTAGGAACGTGAAATTTGGAACTTATATTACTTTTATTACGAAAGCATCCACTAAGAAAGGAATTTTTGAAAATTTTTCTTCTGAGGAGAAGAAACTGGAAAACAAAGTTTTATCTAAAACAATGTATATCTCGAAAACCAAAAATGAGGAGATTTTGAAATTTGGTATATGGATTCTTCTTAAAAAATAAAAAGATACGTGTTTCACCATTTGTTGTAAATTCGGTTTCCCGGACCTCAAATGTGGGTTATTTGGTTTTTAAAGTAGCTGCTACTCAAAAACTGTGAATGCTACAGGAGTGAAAATTAGTATTTAGTTTCTACTCCAAAAATAATAAAATACGTGTTTTAGCATTTTTTGAAAATTTGGTTTCCAGGACTTCAAATGTGGGGTGGAAAATAGGGTTATTTGTTTTTTAAAGTAACTGCTACTCAAAAATTGTAAATACCACAGATGTAAAAATTAGTATTTAGTTTCTATTCTAAAAATTAAGATATACGTGTTTCACCATTTTTTACCAATGCTTTTATTAACTCGTCGTCTCTGTTTGTTTCTCTGTCTGTCTGTTTGTTTCTCTGTCTGTTTCAAATCTTGCAATCAATTTTTGAGTCACTTCCTGATGATAGATTTTTTTCAAATTTTGCATACATGCTCAAAATAGAAGACAATGCAATATTCAATTATTAGTTTTACAATAAGTCAATTAATTTAGTAAATTTTAATTAATTTCGATATTTCGATATAATTAAGATATTTCGACTTTAATATAAAATAAAAGAGTAATATAAAAATAAAATTGATTGCAAAATTTGTGTTTTAATTACATATAAAAGCATTGGGTTTTAAAAATTCGTTTTTAATTTACTTGTTGCAAATTTGGTTTCCAGGACCTTAAATGTGGGGTGGACAATATAATTACTTGGTTTTTAAAGTACCTTGCTGCTACTCAAAAACTGTGAATGCTACAAAAGTAAAAATTAGTATTTAGTTTCTACTCTAAAAAGAATGATATACGTGTTTCACCATTTTTTGAAAATTTGGTTTCCAAGACTTCAAATGTGGGGTGGAAAATAGGGTTATTTGGTTTTTAAAGTAACTGCTACTCAACAACTGCAAGCATTACAGGTGTAAAACTTAGTATTTTGAGGTTTTGTGCCGGTTAAAAATGGCTGAGTCCAGTTTATCACCGCTCGGGCCAGGCCGTTATTTTAGGGTCTTTTCACGGGCTAGGCTACACCTTAAATCAAGGTGGTTCGGGCCGAGGTTTTTCACTAAGAATATAGACATTTTAGTGATTTTAGGGTCTTCAGACGGGTGGGACGGGCCGAAGTTTATCATTAAGTATATAGAATTTCTAGGCCTGTAAAAATGGGCCGGGCCCAAATTAGACGGGCCGTGTTGGGCCAGGAATTTTGGTTTTGAAACGGGCTGGGCCAAGTTGTCGACGAGCCGAGCCGACACCTATGGATGCACGGTTCAAATTCTCTAATTTCATGCGAGCAAAGCCGCTACGGGCACTGCTAGTATATATATATATATATATATATATATATATATATATATATATATATATAAATATATATATATATATATATATATATATATATATATATATATATATATATAAATAAATATGGACATGGCGTCTCAACTCTCATGTTTCGAGGTGAGCCTTCAAAACTCGATGGAAGAATCACGGATATTCCAGCTGCTATTTGTTCATTTTGAGCCACATTTGCCACATGATCAGCGAGTTCTTGATACGGCAGTCGCTTCTGATTATGTCGAATGAAGTTGACATTGTTTGCTTCGACTTGTAATTAAGAATCAACGATCCATTGCTGAGTGAGCCTTCTGAACATTAATTTATAGGAAAAACAAAATTAATAAATATAAATATATATATATATATATATATATATATATATATATATATATATATATATATATATATATATATATATATATATATATATATATATATATATATATATATATATATATATATATATATATATATATATATATATATATATACATTAGCGTTACAGAATCATTAAATAGTGAGTGACGTGGTCTACTATTATATTAATTAAACAGTTGATAACGCAACATATGTCAATCAAACTACATTAAGTAATAATGACGAAATCGCAGGTTGATGCTCCTTTGGTCCTGATTGTATCCCAAACATCCTTCTCAAACATTGCGCCCACAGTTAAGCAGCTTCTTTCAGTCATATATTTGACATTGTTTTAAAATGCATACGTTAACAAAAAATTGGAAAGTTGCATATATTTCTCCTATTCATAAAAAGGATCCGACGAGTCATCTTTCCAACTACACACCTATCTCACTCACCTGTACCTGTTGTCGCGTCATGGAGAAAGTGATCACCTAAACCATTTTGGCTTATTTTTCTAAACACAAACCTTTTCTTTAGCCACCTGCACGGATTTATAAAATCCAGATCTACTTGTACAAACTTGCTCGAATGCCTTGATGACTGGTCTACCTCCCTACAGAATCGTGAACGTACCGATATCATCTATTATAATTTCCAAAAGGTATTTGATTCTGTCTCTCGCGTCAAACGTATTGCTAAGCTGAAAGGTTATGGAATATGTAATGATTTGTTAGCGTGGATTGTTGACTTCCTGAGCCCTCGTGCGCAGCTTGTTTGCATCACTGGATATCTTTCCGACTTAAAAGAAGTTACCAGTGGTGTTCTCCAAGGGAGTGTTCTCGGACCAATAATCTTTCTGGCATAAATAAATGACGTCACCGATAGCCCTCTGTTTAAATCTGGAAACCCTGGAGTGCAGCAAGCGGTAAACGAATTGGCATCACGGAGTGATTTATTGCAATTAAATCTGGCTTTGTCAAAATGCTTCATATTCTCCATTTACGACCGTGCAAGTAAATCTCTAGATGCACTTTCTTACCACATTGACTCACACCAGCTGACGACTGCTGGACATGCAAGAGATCATAGCGTGCTGATCGATAGTGACCTCAAATTCAGAAAGTATATTGAAAGTACGGTTCATGCAGCGTATGTGTGATCACTGTTGATCTACTTAGCCTTTACAACCCAATATCTTGACGTTCTGACATGACCATTTTCTAGATATGTACGACCCCAATTAGAATATTCTTCTGTAGTATGTAACCCCCATCACAAATACCTGATTGATAAACTTGAAAGTGTTCAAAGACAATTTACTAAAATGATTCCTGCCGTCCGTCACTCGTCTTATTTCACTCGCCTCGACTGCCTTGGTCTTAAATCATTACAACATCAAAAACTAGTTATAGACCTTTGTTTTTGCTCTACAGTTTTAAACGGCCTTACCGACTTAAACTTAACTGCAAAACTCCAATTATCTGATTACCTAGCCATAAGGGGCCACCGCTACCTGGGATGCACATAATTATTGCAACCAAGTTCTACTTCAGCAACCGAATCATAACGGCATGGAATGCATTACCTCACGATGCTGTTAACTCAACCACCTACAGCCGTTTCAAGTGCCTGATCAATCGGATTAATCTTTCAAAGTTTTTAGCATAATGTTATAAGCGGATGTATCAAAAAAACGTCAAGACCACTGTAGACGTTAGCAAAAAGATTTAGTAAACCAAATTGTCTTTAGTGCTGTGTGGAAATCAGCTGAACTGGATGTAGAGATGATGTGGAAAAGAAGTTTGTTCCACATTTCAGGCCCAATGACTTCGATTGATCTTTCGTCGAGCGTCGCGGGATAAACCGTCGGTGTAGTGAGGAGGCCCCTGGATGCTGATCTGAGCCTCTGCTGACCCGGTACATTGGCAACATGAGCAGAAGACCGGTATTGAGGAGCTTGGCCGTGCAGAGATTTGTGTACTATTGTGGAAAACATGTACTCGATTCGTAGCCGAATGCGAAACCAGTGGAGATCTTTGAGAAGTTCGGTAATATGGTCATATTTCCAAGCATGGTAGATTATTTTGGCGGCTGTGTTAATGAGAATTTTAAGCCGATCCAGATGACAAAATAAAAACCGGCTAGAGTTGAATTTCGTAAACAATCTTAAGAAGAACCAAGGCGGTTATGAGAATTCTCCGGGCGTCAATTGAAAAATGAGAGGAGATGTAGCGAATCTCTCTGAGAGAAGCATAGCAGGAACGGGTCGTGTTGTTGATGTGACTGGCCATAGAACAATCTGAATTCAACCAGATCGCCAGATTACGAACACGTCTTACAGGTGGGATCAGGTCGGAGCAGATTTGAACCGGCATGGTAGGGAGAGTTGACGAACGTCGGAAAGACGAGCACCAGATCATTTCTGTTTTGTTGGAATTCAACAAGAAACGGCTGCTGAACATCCAGCGATCGACGGCGTCTACGCATCTCGATATCTTCATAGCAAGACAGTCCGCGTGCTCTGGTCGACAGCGGCCGTAGAATTGTGTGTCGTCGGCGTACATGTGGCATTGGAGACCATGCGCCCTGATGACTTCCTCGAGTTTGGCTGTATATAATGTAAAAAGAAGGGGGCCTAGCACAGACCTCTGAGGTACTCCACATGTTAATGATGTCGCCGATGACGCTGATGCGTCGAAGCGTATTGAGAAAGAGCGTTCATGCCTTTGACGAATAGAGATCTTTGTGAGGCAACGACGTCAAGAGTACCTCCGAGTTCGTGAGTTGGTTGATGTACCCGAGGTGCGAAACCATGTGATGAAAGACATTTTATAAATGCTTTTGTGGTAGGTTTTTTTTTTTGCGATCCAGTCTTGTGTTAAAGTCCCAGACGATGAGAACATCCTTCAAAACAGATTGCTACCTAATACTTAATCATCTGTTTCACCATTATTTTGTCTCTTCTTTCTTTTCATTTTTCTATTTTTTATTTTTGCTTTCTCTTTTGTTTGAACGCTTGATTGAATTCTTTTTGTTTATTTTGTGTTTTGATCCAAATGGTGTAAGTGGCCTTTTGGCCATTCTGTTTGAGATGGTTAATAATAGGGTTGCACGGACCTGGGTTTTTCAAATCCGGCCGGGGCCGGTTCTGGCCGGTTTCATAATTCAAAATCCGGCCGGGGCCGGAGCCGGAGCCGGTCTTGTCATTTATTATTCATTATTCATCTTTTTGTTCAATTGCATGTTATCATTAAAAACCAACGTAGTAACCAACAGACAATATCAGCTTTATTTCAGATAAACAATAAACAAAAAATAGTAGACAGTATTCGAGGAGGTGGCAGTGGCAACTTCAACAGCAGCCGCCATCGAAGTCTTTAGACTGTTTATCTCATTGTACAGGATTGGATGCGTAGATCTTAGATGAGTAAGCCGAGAAGACGTCGAAAAACGTTTGGGAGTATTAGTCTTGCCGCGTGACAACTCCTTGTAGCAGTGTTTACAAACTTAATAATAATAATAATAATAATAATAATAATAATAATAATAATAATATTAATAATAATAATAATAATATTAATAATAATAATAATAATAATAATAATAATAATAATAATAATAATAATAATAATAATAATAATAATAATAATAATAATAATAATAATAATAATAATAATAATAATAATAATAATAATAATAATAATAATAATAATAATAATAATAATAATAATAATAATAATAATAATAATAATAATAATAATAATAATAATAATAAGAAGAAGAAGAACACGTGCCTTCCTAAATTGTTTGTTTGTAGTATATAACGTCCTTTTCCGACTGAGTCAATTTAGACACAAAAAAGTAACATGAAATTGTACAAAGACGTAAGTTGGCTTAGTATATAATTTCATAAAAAAATTGATATAGGGTAAACTGACCAATGTTGGCCACTGATCAATTACTAGCCACTTTTCAGGCGCATTTAAAAAAAATCATCATGGCCTAGAACTTTTTTTAAGTTTTAAACCTCCTTCAGACCGAGACTTCTGACTTCTTCCGCTGGTGACACCCTTGTAGTACCAACCTTTTCTTGGGTGCTGTATTGGGTGGTCACCTCGTCGCAGTGATCACAACTGGGAAACCAGTAAAACCAGGCAAGAAACTAAGGATCTACAACGAACGAATTTATCGATGAATTCTGCTTCACCTGGGGCAGCCGATGTGTCAGCATTGGGGACCCATGGTGCGGACAAAAAGTGCACTCCTGGCCAAACGACTAAATTTATCAAACCAAACAATGAAATACGAATCGCCGCGTGGAACGTACGAACGTGTCATCATGTCATCCAAAAGGAGATTATCGCCACCGAAATTACCAATTGCAAAATATCAATCGCCGCCATATCGGAACTACGACTCACGGGGTCCGGGACGATGACTATTAGTATGCCGACGACAGACGAAACTATTACGTTCTTCTACTCCGGTGGTGACAAGGAAGAGGCGGGTGTTAAATTTATGGTCGGCCAGCGGGTTGCCCACAGCGTCGTCGCATTCCAACAAATTTCTGAACGTGTCTGGCAGTCTTTTCCATCGATGGCACAATCAAGACGACATCCTATCCGTCTCTGCGCCGACCGAAACAAGCTCAGATGCAGCAAAAGGCGCTTTCTACTCCGATTTACAAGCTGCGACTGATTTTATACCGCCAACCGAAGTGACCATATTGGCAGGCGACTTTAACGCCTACGTCGGCGACAACCATAGTGGTTGGGAAGAAACGCTTGGACGATTTGGCCACGGAAAAAACAAAGACAATGGGCTGCGACTGTTGTCGTTTGCGTCAGTAAACAACGTCGTCATTCGCAACAGCCTCTTCCAACACCCGAAGAAGCATCGGCTCACGTGGAGAAACCCGACGGAGAAAAATTCGGCCAGGCTCGACTACGTTCTGATCAACAAGCGTTTTTGATCGACGCTCAACGACGTTTGAGCAATGCGTGGCCCTGATTGCGGATCTGATCATTACCTCGTGCGGGCCAAAATACAACTTTGACTCCAAAAAGCAAAGAAGAAGACGCCGGCGGCTTTAAAAAAACTGGACGTGCCTACGCGATCCGGCAGTTCGACACGATTTCTAGCTTGCTTTATCGAACAAGTTTGCGATCCTCAATACATTGGACGATGTCAACGATGAAGAAAAACAAATAACCACATCCGTCATCGAATGTGCGGCGCCATTATATCCACTGATCCGATGACAAACGCAGCCATGGATTTGGTAGCTGAGCAAAAAAGAATCAAGCGCGTCGATTGCGAACAATACGGGCGACTTAATCAAGAAGTTAGGCAGAAAATGAAGATCGAGCGAGAAGCGTATTGGAACGATGTTGCAGCCAAAATGGAAGAAAACGCGTAACGACATGAATATCGAACATTGTTTCAGACACTACGACGTTTAGGCGGAAAAACGAAATCGATCAACGATAACATCAGGAAAACGGATGGAAAGTTTGTTACTTCGTCCTTCGATCGATTACAAAGGTGGCGGGAATTTTTCCACGGACTATACATTCACGATCCGCCTGCCGGACAAGCCGCGGGCTCGCCACAAATCGATCAACCGCAGATCCCATTTCCAGTCGACGTACCAACAATCGCCGAAGTGAAAGCGGCCGTCAAATCGCTCAAGAACGGAAAAGCGCCGGGCATCGATCAATTTACAGCCGAGATGATCAAAGCTGGTGGTCACATTCTATTGCTACGTTTACACGTCTTATTGACGTCCTATTGACGTCCATTTGGGACACGGGTGCGTACCATCAGCGTGGAAGAAAGCGATCGTCGTTCCCATTTTGAAGAAAGGAGACAGTCGGGAATGTAAAAACTACCGCGGCATTAATCGTTGGAAAAGTATTTCCGAAGATCATTCAGTCACGACTACAAAAATATTGTGAACAATCGTGCCGTGAGGAACAGGCCGGATTTCGACCGAATCGTGGATGCATCGATCAAATCTTCGCACTACGCCAACTCGTAGAAAAGAGGGTTCGATGTGGCCGGCGGACTGTCGTTGTCTACATCGACTTCAAATCGGCTCTCGACTGCATCTTTTGACCAGTATTGTGGACGCCATTGGAAAGAGAAAACATACCACCGAAAGTCATCCGTTTGTTACGAGCGTCGTATAGTGGTTCGACCAGCTCCATCCAAATTCAAAACGATCTATCCGACGAGTTAGCCATTCAAACCGGTGTCCGGCAGGGAAACGTCACCTCAACATCGTGATCGATGCAATCATAAGAAAATCGTTCGAAAAAATGCGTGGTTTGCAATAAAACAAAAACAACTTTATCAATGATCTGATGTTTGCGGACGATAACGCCGTATTCGCCGACACCGCCGTGGAAGCTACAGATTGCCTATACGACATCGCCGATATTGCCAAGTCATACGGCCTAAAAAGCAACGCCGAGAAGACCAAGGTATTAACAACGGACGGGTTGCCAGCCCATGTCCACCTAAAGGATGTCTAGATTGAGCAAGTGACAAAATTTAAATACGATCGGGCACTACAGCCGCGTTGGCCAGGCAACCGCGGCATTTGCGACGCTCAGATGGTGCGTCTGGAAGAGAACGAACATTACAATCAAGAAAAAAATTCGTCTTTACCAAATATTGATTCTTCTGATCCTTTTATATGGCTCGGAGACATGGACATTGTTTAAATCCAATGTGATTAGACTTGAAGTATTCCAAATGCAATGCCTGCGACGAATACTGGGAGTCAACATCCGCGACCGCATTTGAAACGAGACAATCCGTGAACGGTGTGTTCGACAACCACTGATTGACGAACACATCTAAAAACGGAGAATACGGTAGTTTGGACATGTCTGCCGAATGGATGGTAAACGGCTTCCCAATAGTTTACTTTGGCGAGAGCGACCGCCTGGCTGGCGAAACCAACGTTCGGCGCCAAAGAAAATTGGGTTGAAAATTATCGATGGGGAGCTAGGGGCGAGAGGGGTAACTTGTTCTCATTTACTCTTTTCAGTTCTTTTATTTAAATTTCCACTAAAAATAAGTAGGATGAGAAATAGTAGACCATACAAAAAGACCAATTAATTGCCACCTATTAGTCTATATACTAGCCATGGCCAGTATATGGTTTATTATGGCCAATAACTAATGGTTAGTGACATTAATTATAATATTTTAAATTAAAAAAGCATACAGTTTCTTTAAAAAAAAACTCCTAGCGAAAAATGGCGGAGACTTGTTTTTTACAACGCATATACTAACTTGCAACGTTGTCTGTAATTTGCTTGTTTCATCGCAACTTCGAGTGCAAATAAGCACACCGACGTTGTTTGTTTGTAGTGTGTTTGTTTCAACGCAACGTCGAGTGCGAATAAGCACATCCACTATAACTACTCAGCTCGTGGTTGTTTTTTAAAAAGACCTTGAACAAAGTGGAATGTTCTATCACCTGAGATAAGAGCCGAAAAATATTAATCCGTTTTTAGATTTAAAAAAACAATTTAAACAGTAAAAATGAAAAATAATAAAAATATAAAGATTATTTTAGATTTATACAAATACACATTAAAAAAAAAGAAAATAATATAAAGTATAGAAATCATTTTTTTAAACAACGCTCGTATACTAATGTACCAACATGTTAAAAATAATAATAATGTGTACATATAAAGATTTTTTGAACTAAAGTTTTTTGTTTTGAATATGAAAACGTTGGGCGTTACCTGTATATCATTTATAACCTATTATCTATATAATATCTATAACCTACTATAGCCCAACGCTTTAATTTTCCAAACAAGACGTTTAGTTCAAAACATGTTAATATGTACACATTAATATTATTTTTAACATTTTAATACATTAGTATACAAGCGTTGTTTAAAAAAATAGTTTATATACTTTATATTATTATTACAACGCTTATATTAACTTGCAACGTTGTTTGTTTATTTCATCGCCGAGTGCAAGTAAGCACATTGACGTTGTTGTTTGCAATTTGATTGTTTCAGCGCAACGTCGAGTGCGAATAAGCACATCCACAGAAAAACGATAACAGTAAAAAATGAAAAATAACAAAAATTTTTTTTTAGATTTATAAAAAATACACACTAAAAAATAGAAAATAATATAAAGTATGAAAATATGTTTTTTAAAACAACGCTCGTATACTAATGTACTAAAATGTTAAAAAATAATAATAATGTGTACATATTAACATTTTTTGAACTAAATTTTTTGGTTTAAATATAAGAGCGTTGGGCGTGATCTATATGATATCTATAACCTACTATCTATATAACATCTATTACCTACTATCGCCCAACGCTTTAATCTTCCAAACGAAACACTAAGTTCAAAAAATGTTAATATGTACAAATCATTATTATTATTAACGTTTTAATACATTGGTATACGAGCGTTGTTTAAAAAAATAATTTTATACTTTATATTTTTATATTAACAGACAAGAAAAAACCCATTAGATTCTGATTTTGATATTTTGTCTATCCTGCTCCTCAAATTCGCAAAAAAATGAAATAATAGAAAAAAAGAACTATTTTGTCCTCACATCAGATGGATCTCACAACTCTAAAATTATTTAGAAAGCTGCCAAAATTGAGAAAAAAAGACAGAAACTGGAAAAATAAAAGATTGCAAAAGAAAAAAAAACTGTTTCAAAAAAGGTGATAGTTAACTATCAGAAAAAAACTTAGTTATTAAAAATCAAAAACTACAAAATCAAATAAACGACAAAAACATAAAACAAATTGACAGTGCATGAAATGCAGCAAATTGTATTTTTATGCTGAAAAGTACAGTGATGATTGGGTCCAATGCGTTAAATGTGCCAAAATTCGTTGCCTCGTCTCATGCGCAAGTGATTATGGCTGTACAGCCAGTGTCCCTCAAAACTTTTACTGGTTTTTGTTCACAAAACCTCTGGTAAATTTAAACTTTCCTCCTTCCATCACCATGACCGCGCATGCATTCACTACTCCAGAATCCTTGCATGGTAATGTCATGGTGGCCTCTCTACGCGCTTGGCAAATGACTGGAGTTGCTTAAGTGCCTTGACTGCAGTCCTTCGCCAAATGTCCAACTTGATGACAATTGTAACAGCGTGGTCCAACCATTCCCGAGTCAATGTCTGGTTGACCACGATTTCCGCTAATCCTGCTTATGTTTTCGACTTTTGCTAATCTTTTCTCTGGGTGAGCTTGATTGTACTTGTTGACCCAGCGACTTAACTCATTGACGTCACCGCTTTCTTTCTCCAACAAATATTCAGCCATTCCCGACGGACACTTTCCAAAGAACTGCTCTGTTAAGAACAAAACAATAAGTTTTTTGTACCCGCGAGATCCACCCAGCGCCTAAGGTAAATATCTAGTCGCACTAGATACTGTTCCCAAGTCTCTTCTGGTTCAAGCTTTGACTCTCGAAACTTTATGCGGTAGTCTTCTGCCGACTTCCCAAAACGACGAAGGAGTGCCTCTTTTACCGACCCGTAATCCTGCATCTGACTATCGCTGAGTTGGACAAACACTTCCAATGTCTTCGCACTTAGCAGAAAACCCAGAAGCATTCCCCAACCCTTTTTTGGATAATCATTTGCCTTGGCCAATACCTCAAAACGGAGCAGAAAAGCGTCCACGTCGTCACCTTCCGAGAACTTTGGATATGGAATCTTTGTTACCTCTACCTATTTTATTTTCACGTTCACGTTCTTGTTGAGCTATTTTATCTTCACGTCTCTTGTTGCGCTATTTTATCTTCCCGTTCCTCCATTCTCTTAACCATTTCTTCATCCTTTAACTCTTTGACGTAATTCTTTAAATCCACTCCGGAATAGCCCAGAGCCTGTCCCATCGCAGTGAATTTCTCGTCAGACATCTTTCACAAAAGAAAAAAAAATTCGGTCACTTGTGAGCAAATAACTTCAGAAAATATATTTACGTATGAAAATGCGTAAATACGGCGAGGTCACCAATGTAAACGTAGAGGAATATGCTTTCTAGCGATTCGTAACGTTAAAGTGGAAGTTATTTATAACACAATATTTCTTGAATTATCTTTAACTTTAATATTCTTGGTTGAATATAATCTTTTACTTGACTCAAATCTGAATTATCTCACTTTGTAGAATTTAGCACAGTTCTAACATATCTTTTGATAATTAATTTTTCTCTTTACCAAGATCACGTTTATTCTTTTAATTACTATCATCTAAAAACCTTTAATAGTAAAATGCTAAATAACAATTATATATATATATATGAGTTTGAGTTTGTTTATTCAGTTATCAATACATACATTCAAAATCACAAAAAAGACAGAACAAAAAAAAACAATAAGAATTAAATAGTTATTATAATAGAATGTATGATTGATGAAGAGGTGCTGCATCAGGTCCCTCTGTGCTGACGAGTCATACTGCAATCAAAGTAGAGCGAGTTGATCTTTGAAGGTATTCTCCGAACATGCGTCCACTGCTTCCTGCGTCAAGGAGTTCCAGCTGAGAGCTACTCGATTTGTGAAAAAGTGTTTTCGCTCTTCTCATCCTTTAATTCTTTGTGGTAAAACTATAGTAAGGGGTTTGGTCTAGCAACGGATGCTAGTGCAGTGGCTATGGGGTGTTGTTTGTTCCAGGGGAGTGAGGAAAGGGTAGAAGTTCCCATTGCTTTTGCCAGTCTCAAGTTAACACCTACTCAGACAAGGTGGTCCACCATTGAAAGAGAGGCTTACGCAGTCGTGTGGGCTCTAAACAAATTCAAATCTTGGATATTGTTGTCTGAGGTCGTAATTTTCTCAGACCACAATCCTCTCACGTACCTTACCGAGTCAGTCTCCAAAAGTGCTAAACTAACTCGATGGGCACCTGCTATCAAAGAATTTAATCTAAGTTCAAATATAGGTCAGGTGGCTGATTTTCTATCTAAATTGAATTAGCTTTAAAGTAGCTGTGATATGAAACTGTCAGCCCACGACCTTATGGTTGTATAATCTTTGGGTAAATATTTCTTGAGTTGTTGGAAATTTGTAGTTAGTTTGTATGGTTACCTTTATAACGTTCTTTCATTAATTTCTTTCTTTTGGGCGATCCTGGTCAATGATAAAGTGGATCGGTCATGAGTTTTTTGCAGGTTTCCAGGGAGAAGATCAAGTCGCTGCAGGACGTCTCATTTGTTCTTGCTCGCGAGGTTCCTCGACCTCATCTTTCTTTCGCGGGTGGCTCATCGCTTTCGTGCCGGTTTTGGGTTTTTTTCAGGTTCCCAGGACGAAATAAGTAGACGAGTTCAGAGAAACCGGTCGACAAAAGAAGCACAGTCAGCCAACCGGATCTGCCCAGATCAAAGATTGAAACTGATACCGCTACCGAAAAGGATCGTTACCGACTTTGAGGGGGGAGATATGTCACGCCCGTGTTAAACACAGCGTGCATGCCTGGCCCTATGTATATTTGAATTCATAGCGTAGTAGTGAGTAGGTGATACGATAAGCTGTAAATTTGAATTGCATGTATTATTACGCTGTTGTTTGAATGTTTTGAGCTGTAGCCTGTAGATTTGAATATTTGCGAGCTAGCCTTGACACTTATATATAAGGCGACTTGGACTCTTTGTTTTCAGATTGCGCCATGTTTTTGGTAGAGTTTGGATCTGTTATGCTCTGTCGTGTTGTTTAATTGATAGTATTTCTTCTTTTTGGACATTAATCGATATTAAAATAACTAGTAGTCAACAAGAAAGTGTTTGGCCTTGCTTTAAAGTTGTTTGTATCGAAGTTCTCCATCAGTATCGACTTTCGCAAAGGCGGCAGTCGTCACAGTCGGTAAGTACAAAATGTCACTACTTGTGTTAGATCGTTTTCTTCGAGACATGACTGAAATTTGATATCCCCTGGGCGCTCGTCTATCACATGACCAGCAGTGGCTACTCTGCCACCCACATCAACCTCTTCGTACCATGTATGACTGAAGTTAAAATCACCATAAAGCAACATCGTTGCACAATTGAGTCTAATTAGTGATTTTTTTGCAATTTTTATAGCCTGAATGGTATTGGTTAAATATTCCTCGTCATAATCATGTGGGCGGTAGATGCAGCCAAGTAAGATTGATTCCTTACAGTAACGAATTGTTATCCACAATTGTTCAATATTTTTCGAATTAAGCTCTGGTAAAGAAACGTTAAATGAAACTATTTCGTTCTTGACATAGATAGCGACTCCACCACCTTTGCTATTTCTGTCCGTTCTATGCAATTGGTATCCATTCACGATTGTGTCCGACCTTTCATTAAACCATGTCTTAGTGAAGAACATAACGTCTAGTTGGTTTTTCTTTGATAGTGCTGTTAGTCTGGCCGTGAGTTCGTCTTTTTTCTGACTATTCAGTGAACAAGGGTTATTTGCCCAGAAACAAAGAGTTGTTGTGGATTTTAATAAGTCAATTTTGTCTCTCTCTCTCTCTCTCTCTCTCTCTCTCTCTCTTTCTCTCTCTCTATATATATATATATATAATTATATATATATATATATATATATATATATATATATATATATATATATATATATATTTAAACACACATATATATATCAATGATAAAAAAATTATACGCACACAAAATGTTACAAGAGCACAATATACACACACACACACATATATATATATATATATATATATATATATATATATATATATATATATATATATATATATATATATATATATATATATATATATATATATATATATATATACATATATATATATATTATATATATATATATATATATATATATATATATATATATATATATATATATATATATATATATAAATGACTATTGTTTAAACATATCTCATCACTATAAAATGCACACATAATAAAATAAAATAAACAAATATCACGAAAAGTACGTAAGATGATCGAGTCGAGCTATCTTCATCTTACAATGGTATGTCAAAAAAATCTTAAATTTTGTAAAAACTGTACATAGTAAGACATTGTATGTCAAAACAAAAACTTTACATTCTTGAACAATGTATGTCAAATGTCTTTTCGCGCGCAAATATAGCACATCATGAAAAATGTATATGCATCAACATTGTATGTCATGAAAATCATTACATACAAATCTGCTTTTTAAAACCAAGATAATCGATATACGAAATGTCAACTGTTCAACAGAAATTGGTTGCGATGAGTCGTTCGACGGTTTGACTGCCAGTTTCTTGTTGTCGTCTGTTGTCGTTGGCTGTGGGCACCTGCACTTTCTCTCCAGGAATCTTTGGAAGAGGGCTGTTGCAATGAACAAGTTTGAAAAAGACATGGTTGTAATATACAACAATTGTATTAGTCACATACAGTAAATAAAACAACTGAACAAAATCAACGTCAAGATCTTAGGATCAAACGAGCAAGAGACAATTGAAGAAAAAATTTAAAAAAACTGCTTTCAACTGCTCGTACAAACTGTAGGTAAATACACACTCAACCACGCCTAACCGGAGGAAGATACCGTGATGAACAGTCCTAGAATCATCATGCGGTTGTCATCAGTAGATATGATTTAAAGAAACAGAAACTCTTGAAGACAAGATTATACTTTTAAATTCAAAGATAAAAACCATAATTACAGCAAATTATCCAATTAATTTAAACTTAAATCTTTCCCCTCAGCAACGGAACCAAACCCTCCTTTAAAACCTCTGTTCGACGGAGGGCGAAACATTCTTCTCTTAAACTGAACTTCCTTGGTAGAGTTTCTTCTGCTGAAAATCTTTCGAATTATCGCAAAACAAACTAACTAATAAACGTGTAAGCAAAATCTTACAAGTTTACGTGACTTTTCGTTCGAACAAGTAAACGAAAAACTGTTCTTAATTATACAGAAAAACGTTAACTTAAACAATTTAAAAATTCGCAAAATGGAAATAAACGTTTTAAAACTAAAAACTGAAAACTCCAAAAATTTGCGAAATCTTAACTTTTGCAATAGCACGGGAGCGACGTTCGTGAGTCAACCCATGCGGAAAAGTTCTTATGTCGCCCTCCTAAATTTTTGTAGGCTTCCAGTTAGTCATGTGGTCACGTGAGCGCATGACATCGAGTAAAAATACACAAACTACAATGAAACCGCTATATTAAATTAATAAAAATCACGTATATGTAGATATTTCTATTGTCATTTAAATCACTATAACGTTTTAAAAACAATCGCGTTTAAATTTGGTAAAATTGCAAGAAAGCGAAATGTTAAAATACCCACGAGCCAATCACATTAGGCAAGCAAAATATGGAAAATTGTGTCAGCCGTGACCAATCACATTGAGCCAGCAAAATAGTGACACTTGCGAGCCTGATTTGTCCGATTCTGAAAAGCTTAGGTCAGCATAATCCTATGCATCCATTATGTTACATTTTACGCTATAACTTTTTTAATTCCAGACCAAAACATATAAAAATAAATCTATGTAATAAACTAATAAATATCTATCAAATAACCAAGTACAATAGATTATTTTTTTTATCATAATACACTTTCGTGAAAAAAAGGTTTTCAAGCTTATTAGTTATTAAATCTAAATACAGGAGTACAGTTAATGCTGAAAATAATTTGTGTTGTGCTCTACCAGACTGCAAAAACTTTCTGAAACTCTTTCTCCAAAATTAGCTGATGAATGGGAAGGGGTAGTCGGAAGTACTTTCTTAAAAGTTTTCTAGAGCTCTTTACACTTTTGCTTCCTAAAATAGCTGAAGACCGGGGGTAGTCGAAGTTACATTTTTCTTAAACTTCGTCTTTATTTATTTTATACTTAAAAATATCTCCTTCAAAATCCTTGAGAGGCCAATCGCCCTCCTGTCTCCCAAATGACGCCCTGGAAAAACCCTCTAGAATTTCTGACCTTGTGAGAAAGAAGCAAGCACAGGCTTTTCACTGACAATTTAACAAGTCTACCTTGGAGCTGCATCATTAAAATTTTAAATTAAAAATGATCAATCTCATTTGCTTGTGAATTGTAAAAAATTGTTGGGAAAATATGCTTTATTTGCTTGATAAAAAGTTAATATATATTTATTACAAACAATTTATAATATACAATTTGTAATTGAGAATGCCTAAAAATAATAGGCTAAAATTCTAAATTCAAAATTATCTATTAACAAGTAAAGATAAAAAATAATTTTTTTAAAGAAATGCTTTTGAGTTGAGCTGTTTATATCTTGATAATTCAGGCGTCTATGTAGTCTTTTGTCACATCAGAAGGCTCGTAAAAAGTGTGAGCATTCAACGAGACCAATGAAGACACTTGGCCCGCCTACTTCATATATATTGCGTCTTGAAGTTTAGTCCACAATATATTTTTCTTATAAATTTCTTATTTGGGGTCCCACAACTTTAGCTATTGTTTTAACGTTTTAAAGCGTTGTTAATATATATTACTGGAAATTTCCATGGCTTTAAAGTGTTCCTAACGCCGTAACTTTGACCCACTATTTTGTCAGTCAGAATCGCAAAATCGCGAGATGACGGCCATTATCGTCATCACCTTATTACTTAGCTATCGAATTAATTATTAAACTATTAAAACATTGTTTTATAAAACTTGTTATGTATATTTTCATTTATTTTTGTTTAAAACATTGTTTTATAAAACTTGTTATGTATATTTTCATTTATTTTTGTTTAAAACATTATTTTATCCTTTATTTATAAACAATGAACGAATTTAAACAAATTTACGTTAAAACCTTTTTTCCAGCAGATTATTTTAAATGTGTTTTTATAGATTATTATTCACTTTGAAAAATTAATTATTTTTATATATGGTTTTATTAGTGTGACTTTAGTGGTTTAAACATTGGAGGGCCGTAAAGAAAAAAAATTCGTTGGCCATGTGGGGTGCCTGTGCACCCCAGAGTTAGAACATAAAAAAATAAATGATTCCAGAAACATTTATTGTGGTATGCTTTGATTTTATGTGGTGTAACAAGTTTTGGTAAATAAAAATAAACAATAAATGTTTCTGGAATCAATCTTTGCTTATGTTTTAACTCTGAGGTGTACAGGCACCCCACGTGGCCAACGAAGTTTTTTTTCTCCATAGACATAGATATACATATGATATAGATATATATGTATGATATATATATATATATATATATATATATATATAATATATATATATATATATATATATATATATATATATATATATATATATATATATATATATATATATATATATATATATATATATATATATCATACATATATATCTATATATATATATTGATATATATATATATATATATATATATACATATGTATATTATTGCGTTGATTGCGTTGGAGGTGGCCGGCTCCGTAGTTCAACTTAGAAAAATTTTAATAATTTTTTAAAAAAGTTCAACTAAGAAACTCTTTGATAATTTTTTTAAAAAGTTATATTCTCAGGAGGACTTCATTTGATAAAGTTGAGTTAAGTTGTTTTTTGTTTTCTTATTGCACTAGCAGTTTTCTCTCTTTTGATTATAGTTACCCTTTTTGCTGGCTTGTAGATTTTTTTGTCCGAAACCACGTGGTTAATTGCTTACACTATCACGTGTTTCATTATTACTAATCCTATTACATAAGAGAATAAGTTTTAGCGTTATAACTTTTTTCTAGGGTTTTTTACTTAAATCCTATTTCAATACTTTATTACTAATCCTATTACATAAGACAATAATTTTTAGCATTATACTTTGCTCTAATGATTATTGCTTAATCCTATTACAATACTAGATTAATCCTTGCACGTGTTAGTTATATCTTTTGGTTTTAACAAGCGATAAAAATGCTATCAGCTGAAGATAGTAAGAATTATGAGCAAATAGCAAAAAATGCAGCACTATATGCCGTAAACCAATGTACCTGCACCAGTGGAACTTTTGTTAGCACCTACCGATCCCCTGTGAGCCAAATGATAGAAATAGCTCTCTTCTCTGCATTAATGGCATTCAAACTGCAGGCAGATGCAAGAGAAAAAATTGTATTGGATAAAATTGACATGCTCACCAAAAAGGCAAACACAAATCTGGAAATTAACGTAACTAAGTTTGAACCCACTGAAACTCTGCCTGAAGATTTTCTACTAAAAAGTATGCAAACTACCATGCCAGATCAGAACAAAATCAATAGGACCTCGAATCAGAAAACCAAATCCCAGGTTTCCTGGGCTGATAGAGTAAAAGAAATAAAAAAGAATTCATGGATGAAATTGTTCCTGATTTGTACAATCTATTAAGAAAAAAACTGAAAAGATAACAAAAAAAATAATAGGTAAAATGGAACAAAAAGACACTTTAATAAAAGCCTCAAAGGAGTTTATTAAGAAAAAAGTCTACTACCTGGGAAATATTTCTCCTTGCTCGGTAGACACCATTAAAGAACATTTAAGCAAAATAAACGTCAACTTCATAACTTGTTACCCAATTTAAAAAAAAAACAAAATCCTCTGGCAGCCCTAACACTAACTTGGAACTCAATGATGAAAATGACAAAACGGACTCAATGGATAAAGCAATGAACAAAGATGAAACCTTTTCACCAACCGATATGAGCTCTTCTTTCAGAATATGCATTACATCTGAAGCAACGACCAACATGTTCAACCCTGATAACTGGCTTCGCTATGTCGTGGTCCGTGAATGGTCTTTTAAAGAAAACAAAAACCAGTTTTTTCTTGAAGCTCATGATCCTGATGCCAACTTTTTTAAATCCCTCAAGATTACATCCAAATATTGCAATAACAAAGAATTGTCCAAATTAATTGAAACTTCACCTAATAACTCATTTGCTATTTTACATATAAATTCACGTAGTCTGTTTCATAAAGTTCCAGTTCTTGAAATTTTATGTTACAACACAAGAAACTTTTTCTCAATGCTGCTGATAACTGAAACATGGCTTTCGGAAGATACTGCTCCATTAATAATTCTCCCTGGATACTCATTTGTATACAGAAACAGAATAAATGGTAAAGGAGGAGGTGTGGCTATTTTTATTAGAAATGACCTACATTACAGGGTGAGAGATAATTTATGTATTGCCAATCCTGTTTTTGACTGGCTGGCAATTTAAATGATAAATCAAAATGGTAAAAAAAAATATAATATTGAACATCTACAGACCTCCTGACTCTGATGCGGATGTTTTTCTTGGCCATCTAAATGAATTGTTAGCATCAATAAACCACAAGACTGACATCTACATTGGAGGGGATTTTAATATCAATTTGCTAGATTGTGGACAATTAAGAACAAACTTTGAGAATACACTACTGGAACACAACTTACTACCTATAATAACTAGACCTACTAGAATGACCAAACACTCAGCTACACTCATTGATAACATTTTTACAAACAGGTATAGTAACAACGTGAGCGGCATCTTGCTGGATGACTTATCCGACCACTTTCCTATTTTCACTATTTTCAAAAGCAGGTTAAATATATATAAAACTATCGCTGCCAAAAGAAACTTAAAACCTATGAATGTATTGTCCTTGGCTCTCGGGCTTCAGCAAGTAGATTGGTCCAATATCTTGTCCAGCAATTATACTGATGAGGCTTTTAGGATTTTCCAGGATCATCTTACCAGAGTGCTTAACTCAACCTGTCCTTATCATACTGTCGATCGTAAACAACGACGTCAGGAGTGGATCACGGAAGAAATTCTCAAATTATCCAAAACCGAACATAAACTTTACGTGAATTCAGTCAAGCATCCGACAACTGAAAATTTAGAACAATACAAAAATTTAGGAATATGTTTATATCGATTAAACGTAAGGCCGAAAAAAGCGACTACAACACATTGTTTCAACAGGCAAAGAATGACATCAAAAAGACTTGGACAATTATCAGGAAAGCCTTAAATAAATCTCGTCCTGAATCTATTAAAAGAATTTTTCACAATGGTCAGCTAGTTGAAGACAAATTATTATTATCCAATATCTTCAATGAATAATTCACATCTATTGGTACCAATACGGCTAACACCATTCCATCTATAACTACTAACAATTATAGTGATTACCTGGTCAAACCTGTTTCAAATTCAATTTTCCTTGAAGAAATTACTGAAACTGAAATAGTGAGAACAGTCAACAGTTTCAAAAATTCAAGAAGTACTGCAATAGATGATTTAAGTAATTTTTTGCTGAAGTCGATAATGAACTCTATATCAAGTCCTCTTTGTCATATTTTTAATCTCTCATTCAAAAAAGGCATATTTCCCGGGCCCTTAAAGGTATCAAAAGTTATTCCAATTTTTAAAAAGGGTGACAAGGAATCCCTTGATAATTACAGACCTATATCACTCTTGTATCCAATCTCAAAACTCTTTGAAAAACTTATGTTTAATATAATCACATCTTTTTCAACAAGCACCACCTCATTCACAGCAGCCAATTTGGATTTAAAGCAAATAGTTCCACTGATCTTGCTCTAATCAATCTCACCCAGCAACTACTACAGCAAATGAACAACAAGCATCTCACAGTGGGTGTTTTCATCGATCTTAGCAAAGCCTTTGATACAATCAATCACGACATTCTGCTGAATAAGATCTCACACTATGGTATTCGTGGGACTGCCCATTTATGGTTTGTTAACTATTTGAAAAATAGAAGTCAACTAGTTTCTCTTGGCGACACAAACTCTGCTTTGAGGGGCATATCCATAGAAGTTCCACAAGGTTCAATCCTAGGCCCACTACTTTTCAACATTTTTGTTAATGACATATTTGAAACTTCTAAACTGCTCTCTACAATATTATATGCTGATGACACCAATTTGTTTTATTCTGGAAAGTCTATAGATAAAGTTACAGCTGTGATGAACATTGAATTAGTGAAATTTTCTCAGTGGTTCTCTGCCAATCGTCTCAAAATTAACATCAGCAAAAAAAACTACATGATATTTGGACCGAAAATTAAATTAAAAGCTCTTCCTCTATTTCGTATTGAATATGGTGGAACTTCACTGCCTAGAGTGGGGTTCACAAAGCTTCTTGGTGTTACCATTACGGAAAGTCTGTCTTGGACAGATCATATAAATGATGTTAGAAGAAAAATGAGCAAATCTGTTGGATTATTATCAAGGTTCAGAATTCGTTTGAATCATGATATTATATGTCATCTTTATTACTCTTTGATCTACCCACATATTACTTATTGTAATTTGATTTGGGGAAACAGTCCTGTTTCCTCTATGCGTACCCTTTCAGTAATCCAGAATCGTTTTGTTAGAATGCTCTACGGACTTGGAAGAACGGACAATGTTGATAATTATATCAAAACACTAAATATGTTAATACCAAGACAAATTTATTGCTATAACATCTTGGTTTTCATGTTTAAGGTCATTAATAATATTATGCATTGCCCTGTCTTTGATAATTTTATGTTATCATCAGATATAAAGAATAGACAAACAAGACATACAGGTATCTTTCATTTACCTTACTGTAGATTGAAAATAAACAAAATAAATATATATATATATATATATATATATATATATATATATATATATATATATATATATATATATATATATATATATATATATATAAACATATATATATATATGTATATAATAAATTGAAAATATTTCTTTATAGCAGTTGATAACAATTTTGGTTTGAACATATTTGGCCAAGGGCGGTGCAAGTACACCCCATTGACATTATTTGTTTTCCATTTTATCACCAATCAGTCAACTAACGTTTACCATTACACGTCGGTGTCTGAAATTTCCTTGTAATAAATTACAGGAAATTAGTGGCTTTTGCGGCTGCTAGTTTCATTGTCCCATATATTTTTTGGTTTGTGGGGTGCGCCAGCACTCTGCATGGCCCTCCAAAGGTTAAGTGAAAAATGAATGAAATCCTCTCTCTCCTCTCTATCCCTTCTTTTTTCTACGTTTTTTAAGATTTGATCACCACAGTCAAACTAACCAACAGAAAGACGAGTGAAGTTAAATAAAAGCATTTAAAAAATCTAAAATGTATTGTAGGAGAATGACTGTTATGTTGTAGTGCAATAGTAATTGTTATAACAATGCAGTGAACCAGAGTGAAAGATGAACAACCCACATATTTTATTATTGGGAGTCGCCGCAGCATGGCAAATTTTTTCAAGGGTTCGCGGCACTAAAAAGATTGAGAACCGCTAATCTAACTAATCAAAAATCATTAACTAAAGTTTCGTATAATTGACGTTACATGACGAAGCACACCAAAACTACAAAACAAAAAAAAGCGATATTGAGCCTAATCAATTATGCAAGCAAACGTAGCCCTTCTAGTCAGCGCTTTTCCTTTGCAATCTCTCTTTAGTCGGTGCAATGCATAAGAAATCCAACTCGGTCGATGAAAACAACGTAACATACCTCCCTTCTAGATATTGGCTCGCCTTGTCTTCATCGTCCGTCCTTGCATCCTGACAACCCGAGGTGTTACGTAGAAACTTGTCTCGTGATTGGGAGTGCGTGAGAGGAATGCGGCCACCATATTCTTCCTTCCGAGTTCTTCATTGAAGTCGCTTGTCAACCGGAGTTCTACTCTCGATAATTGCTTGGTTCTCCTTATATACAGGTTGGTTAGGCTTTTTACTGTTTCAGTCAGTTGGCGTAAAGACTTTCTCATGTAGCAGATAAACCCAACAGTTCTTTCAGTTTTTTTCTTACTTTTTGTATTTATTCTCAGCCGTCAAATGTAATACTTTGTAAAACAGTGTTTTTTAGGGCAAGCCTCCCGTAATTGCAGAAACTTTTGAATAATACATAAGGCATTGCGGAGTGGTTCCATTTCTGTACAGTTGTATTTTGTATTACTAGATTTAACAGCTGCCCATAAAAATAAACAAAAACTTCAAATTTAAACCAATGTGATTTTTCTTGTTGTTAGGCGCCGGTCGTGCGGCTGCCTCATTGTTTGTTCATAGTTTTATTCTTTTAAACATGTCTTCTAACGCAGCAATTCTCAACCTGTGGGTCGCGACACCAATGGGGGTCGCCTGACACTTTTAATAAAGGTCGCCTAAGATTTTCAGAAATTTTATTGTTTAAAAAATAACAGGCTTTTTAAACTTTAAACTTATCTGCTTTGCTCAAATGGCCATGTACAATAGTACTAGACTATCCTTTCACACAACATACTTTGTGAAGCAGGCTTTTTAAGTTTATTAGTTATCAAATCTGAATACAGGAGCAGACTTAATTCTGAAAATGATTTCTGTTATGCTCTTGCAAAGACTACTTCCAAAATGTCTGACCTGGTGAGAATGAAGCAAGCACAGCTTTCTCACTGACAATTTAGGAATTTTATTTTGGAACTGCGTGTTTGCCTCACCTGAGGTCAAGATGAGTATTTTTTGTTTCAATCGTTTACAACGTTCGAAATTTTGCCTTTGTTCCTACGTGATCCTGTGTTCTCTGGGACATTATTCATGGTCTACCGACCAAGGTCACAGCCTATCACAATGAAGTTTATCACGGAATTCGCTGACGTGCTAGAACATTGTCCCGGCAATGCAAGATGTTTCATCGTCAGTGATGTCAACATCCACCTGGATGACCCAGGCAGCTGCTATGCAATTGTTTTCCTCAATGAACCTTAAAACTTTGACCTATGAGAATACATCCAGCGTTCAACTCACCGGCGCGGCCACCAGCTAGATGTTTTCATCTCGCGTTCCAAAGACCCGGTCTCGTCAACCAGAGTCGACCCGCCATCTCTTATATCCGACAACTCTCTTCTGGTGGCGTCGTTAAATAGTGTTACTCTTATTGCCAAAACTGCCAGAAAACATGTCCAGCGGCGGCTCTGGAGGCAGTTCGACGTTGAGAGGTTCACTGACGATCTACTGCAGTCCAAATTGATCCTTGAGCCACCGAATGATGTGACTGAGTTATTCTACTGCTACAACGATACGATGGTTGGCTCAATTTCTCAACAACCAGGCACCGATGGTTACTGTGACACTGTACGCCAGATTGACTGCTCCATAGTTTGATACAGAGTGTCATCTTGAGAAAATGAAGACAAGGCGACTTGAGAAGAAATGCAGAAAGGCAAAAGATCAGAGTTATCTGTTTAAGTGGCGTGAGCAGTTTCAGCATCAACGACACCTGCTTCAAGGAAAATTTCAAGCCTAATGGTTGACAGCTATTGACTCGTGTGCTGGAAACAGGGCTCTTTTGTGGCACTGCCTTAATAGATAATTACAATTCGAAACAAAATGATGGCGTATCATACTACTGATGATTATGGGGTTTTCTACAACAATGTGAGTGAAATCTGACCTAAAACTGCTGATGCTCCATCACCTAACATCATACGTCGATTTGTGCTCGAGCCTCTCGTTGCGTTCAACCCAATGACTGTTGAGGAGATCATGCAAAACAATGCAGCCTCGACCCTATTCCCACTTGGTTACTCATAAAGATCCCTGCCGTCATTGCACCGGTCATCACAAACATGTGCAATGCTTAAATGGATCAGCGCTGTTTGACTCCAATCCAAAAGAAAGCCGTCACATGCCCTGTTCTCAAAAAATCGTCATTGGATCCTCAAGACCTTAGCTCATATCGGCCAATCTCAAACCTCAGTTTTGTTTCTAAAACGGTTGAACAAATCAAATATAGCAGGCAGATGGGTTACTGTGAAACAAACAAGCTTATCCCGCGAAACCAGTCGGCATTTCGATGCTACCATTCAACGCAAACAGCACTCGTCCGCCTCTACAACGACATGATCCACGTGATTGATAAGGGTCGTGTTGGTGATCTGATGCTCCTTGAAATGTCAGCGGCGTTCGACATTGTGGATAATCAGATCATGATTGATGTTCTCCGTCATCGCTTTGACATCCGCGGTGATGCTCTAGACTGGTTTCGTTTTTACTTTGATGATCGCACTTAAGTTATCAATGTTGGCCTGGGCACGTCGTCCGTGACTCCATTGCTTGCTGGCGTTCCACAGGGCTCCGTCTTCAACTGAACGCCAAAAAGACTAAGGTTCTCTGTTTTGGATCAATGGCCGGACTCAGTAAGATGGATCCGCCCGATAATTATCTGACTCTTGGTTCTAACGTGATTCAACCGGTTAACGTTGTTTGGGACCTTGGTGTCAACTTTGATGAGTGTCTTTCTATGGAAAAACATACTGCTCAAGTCTCTAAAATCTGTTTCTAATACCTCCACTGCCTCCGCTCGGTGCGGCGCACTCTCGGACGCGCAGTGACTGCACGGCTGGTGTCCGCTTTTGTCATATTTAGGTTAGATTATTGCAATTCTATTCTCGGCCATATACCAGCCTTTGATCTAATGGGAAACATAGCGTTGATATGTTTTTACGAGTCACAAATATCAGAAACTTGGATGGCTTAAAATCCACCACGAAATTACGCAAATATAAATGTCTCAACTTCAGATTCGAACCCACGACTGTCGGATCGGCAACACCGCCTTGCATCATGCCAACTACCTCACCATCTGCGCGACTTTCACCGCCTTCCTACATACAGCTATTTCAGTCTTAAAACACTTGGTGTAAAGGACTATAAACTATGAAAAAAAAATATTGTTATAATTTTTTTTAATATTTCAAAAAAGTAAACTTTGAAACCATAAGCCTAAACCTACCCCTAACCTTTTAAAAAATATGTACATCTTTATTATTTAATCAAAGAATCAATTGTTTTTGCAAAACCACCGGAACAAAGCACTTTTACCACTTATTGCCCCGGCGCCTACTGCATTGATAATAGTTATAACGTAAAAATTACAAAGAAAGTTTAAAGTAATAATTATTCAAAAGTGGGCGAACAGTGCACAGTGGTTTTAAACTTCCTGTTCCACTTCACGAGAGCTCTGTTTCTGCAGTAAGACTAAACTAGCCCGGGGCACAAATATTTTATCAGGCTTTGCTCATCATAATTGATGAAATCACTATGCTTACTAAACATGGATTACACTGCATCGATAAAGTTCTTTGCGATATCAAGCAGAATTCAAAGCCGTTCTGAGGTAAAGCCATGGTTATTGGAGGCAATTTTAGACAGACACTGCCAGTCGTCGCAAGAGGAACATGAACCGATATCATAGAGTGTTGTATAAAATCAAGCATTTTATGGCAACAGTTCAAAAATTGGAATTGTTAATTCACATGCAAATTGTAACTCAAAATATTCACAACGACTGGTTTCTCAATGTTAGATTTGGAAGTTTTTCTTAAATACCAGGAGTTTCTGGGAATTCTATAGAGATTCCTCGACAAAAGATTTCAGATGAGAATATTATCGAACAGATTTACGTAGTGATTTGAAAAACATGCCCGTTGAAGAACTTTTCAAATGTGCGATTTTACCTCCAACAAACAAAGAAACATTATAAATGAACAGAAAAGTAATCGCTCAGATACCAAGTGATTTTCATCTCTATTATAGTGCCAATAAATTAATTTCCGAGGACGCAGTCGATGAACTGAACTATCTTTCGGAATTTCCGAACAATCTAAGACCATCAGGAATGCCTCCACATATCTTAGCTTTGAAGTGTGGAGTAATAATTATGCTTCTACGCAATCTCAACCCCAAAAAGGACTTTGCAATAGAACTCGCCTGATCGTTCGTTCATTGCAGCATAATTTCATCACTGCTGAAATTGTTTCAGAATGTAATTGCAGGGACACAGTGTTCATTCCCAGAATTGATTCAGCTCCCAATGACGTCAATCTTTCATTCATACTAAAGCGTCACTTAATCCCGACACATTTAATCCCGGTCATATAATCCCTTGATATTTAATCCCGACGACTTTTAATCCAGGCGTCTTATGATCCCGCGGACAATTGGTCCCGAGTAACGTAATCCCGGCTACAAATATTTTGTTTGTATTGTGTTATTACATTTTTTTACACAGTTTTACGTTGCTTATTGACTATATAAGTGGGGTGATTTTAGTTAATTTTTAATCGTTTAAAAAGAATCGTTTATTCTTTAACTCGTTCACCGACTCGTTGAAAGATTCATTTGCTGGCTCTCAAAGATTCGATCACGCACACGTAACACAGATGTTGAGTCGGAACTATTCGTAGCTTGATTGTGCGAGTCTTTAAAAGAATGAGTTAATGTAAATAAACCTAACTGTCAGGCAAGCTTATGGCCATTATCTCATTTTATAAACTGCTGTAGTTGGCAAGACCATGACCATTAGGAAAAGAGTAGTGTATGAGTAGTGTATGAGTAGAGAATAGATACGCTACAGTTGGCTGGTCTCATTTTATAAACTGCTAGTTGTCAAGTCATTTAGTTGTCTAGTATATCATCATTACGAAAGGAGTAGTATATAAGTAGAGACTTGAGATGTTATAATTGACTGACCTCATTTTATAAACTGCTAGTTGGCATATGACCATATTAACAAAGAAATAAGTATTTCTTATTCTAATTTCACTTTAATTTTAAAAATAATTACTACATCTCATTATAATTTTATTTTATTTTAAGAAAAATTCCAACTTCTCATTCTAATTCCATTTTATTTTAAAAAATAATTCCTACTTCCATTCTAATTCTATTTTTTATAGAACTAATTTCTAATTCTAATTCCATTTTTATCACGTGATTTCCATTCTTATTTTTAATCTATTCCAAATTTATTTCTTATTTCTATTTCCCATTCTCAAGAAAAAAAATTCTATTATAATTTATAATTCAATTACCATTAATGGAAATAACACTGATGGTTACAGTATTAAAAATAACCAATAATAATAGTCGCCGGGATTAAATGTCGCGGGAATAAAAGTCGCTGGGATCAAAAGTCACCGGGATTAAATGTCGCGGGACCAAAAGTCCAGTATTAAATGTCGCGGTATTAAAAGTCGTGGAATCTCAATTTCCCATCATTCCTGCTTAAGCAATAACAATAAGCAAATCACAAGGTCAGACCTTTGAATAAGTTGGGATTTATTTAAATAAACCAAAGTCTTTTCATTATTATTATTATTATTATTATTATTATCATTAAATGTAAATTTATAATGCGCTTTTTTAAAAAGTCACAAAAGCGCGTCGCGTCAAATCATAAATTTAGGAATAAAGTTCGGTCTTAAGCAGCTTCCTGAAACCGCCGAGGTCCAAAGCTGGATTCCTCAGGTCAGCAGATAGGCTGTTCCAAACAACTGGACCAGCAGTGGAGAATCCGCGCCTGCCGAGAGTCGTTGTCTTTGACGATGGAACAAACAAGTCGCCAGCCGCCGCCGATCGAAGGTGGGACCGACCAGCAAGCGTTGAGATCGGTACACACAATTGCTGCAGGTAGACCGGAGCCGTGTGGTGGAGGCACTTGTATTCCATCAGACCCAACTTGAACTGAATTCTCTGCGGGAAAGGAAGCCAGTGAAGTTGCGTCCGCATGAGATCTGATACGGGAGACCAGCCGGGCAGTTGAAGAACAAGACGAGCGGCTGCTTGGAGAATGGATTGGAGCCTGTTGATTTGAAACTGTCTAAGTCCGGCCATTACACCATTACAGTAATCGAGCCGGCTGTGCACGAGTGCTCTGATGAGTGAATGGGCGGAGTCCGAAGTGAGGCTACGGCGGACGACGCGCAGTTGACGGAGATGATAGAAGCATGAACGGGTAAGATGAGAGATGTGTGTTTCCATAGACAAGCTACTGTCGACCATCACGCCAAGATTACGAACATAAGTGGAGGGCCTGACTGAGACACCAGCGATAACCAAATCCCCCTTCGGACAGAATTTTTCTGGGCAGGAGGAAACTGTCCCCGCTCTAGCGATGAATTTACCAGGAATGTTACAAACGGTGCCAGTTCACTAGAGTATTGTTTGATCATCCATGTCGGTATTGGGTCCAGGGAACAATTTTTGTTTGGTGAAGATTTGATGAGCCGGGTAATGTCGTCGACACTCACAGGTTTAAACCTCAGCAGGTCGCAGGAACAACAGCCGGGGTCGAATCGTGGACTGGAAGCATGTGACGTAGACTGGCGGATATCTCTTATCTTATCATTGAACGCTCTCGAGAAATCATTGGCTGTAAGATCCAATGTTCATCGTAATGTTGAAACATCCGTCCATGGGTATATATATCTATATATATATATAAAAATGAATGTTTGTATGTATGTATGTTTATATGTCCTTTATGCATTGCTACACCATTAATCCGATCGTAATACAATTTTCAAACAACCTTGAGAGTCAAGGGGAATCAAATATAGTGAAAACAAATTGAAATCCGACACAAAATGAGCGGAGCGAAGCGGGTGAGTGAGTGGGAACTATATACATATATATATATATATATATATATATATATATATATATATATATATATATATATATATATATATATATATATATATATATATATATATATATATATATATATAAATGAGTGTATGTATGTATGTATGTATGTATGTATGTCCTTTATGCATTGCTACACCATTCATCCAATCGTAATGAAATTTTCACACAACCTTGAGAGTCAAGGGGAATCAAATATAGTGAAAAAAAATTGAAAATAAAGGTATGAAAGTGAATAAGTTGCGGCTATTCATTTTTGTCTGCGGTCCGCATGCACTGATCCGCTCTCATTACCGGACGGAACCGCTGTATTAAATTAAATTAAATTCACCGGATACCGGCGCCTCGACGTTATGACCCGGGGTGAAGTGCAGGTTGGCCTCCCCGGACACCGGCGCGCCGATGTCATGACTTAGAGTAGAGTGCAGGTCGGCACCGCCGGGGCCGCCGGATTCCAACGCAAAGATGCGAAGACTAGGAGTAAAGTACGAGTCGTCGGATCCGGACGCCAGCTCCTTGATGTGGTGACGGAGTTGAGTGCGAGACGGCGTTTCCGGAAGTCGAGAAGGCGGCTTCGACGTAAGTTGGAATATCCGGAGAATTGACCGATTTCGGCTCTTTAGCCAGGATTAAAATGTAATCTGTCGTTCTCCGAGCCTCATGGTGCATCGCGCGACGATTGAAGCAGCAATCAGAACCCTAGTGACGTGGCGAGTGAGGAATAGAGAGCTGCACGGTAATGGGGATTGCGGGGATACCGCGGTAACTGCGATCGTAGCGGTAATACCGCGGGGATGGTGTTAGATACTGCGGTATTGCTGTGGGGATGGTGTTTGATAATACGGTAATCCCGCGGGGATGGTGTTTGATATTGCGGTAATCCTGCGGTATTAACTAGTCTACTAGGCCCATATATATATATATATATATATATATATATATATATATATATATATATATATATATATATATATATATATATATATATATATATATATATATATATATATATATATATGTATATATATATATATATATATATATTGTTATAATATCGATAACTATACTAAGGTTCTTTAGAAATGGTCCAAAATTTATTAGAAAAAATACACACTTAATCAAAAACTTGTATCTTAGTAACTGTAATTAAGACTGGTTGATTGAAGTTATGTAAACACTCACTCTATATTTTCCTGTCTTTTTTTATTATAAACGCTTCTGAGGTTTATCAGCCTTGATTATAAACCGTAAATATAAAACTACCCCCTTCTTAATCCTGTTCGTCCCGAACAGTTTCATTGCCTCCATAATATTTAGCAAGGCGGTCAACATGAATTACTTTCATCTTAGTACGTTGGCCCTTTTGAATCCGGTAGATGACATCATTGATCCTTTTAATAATTCTATATGGTCCTTCCCAGTTTGTTGAAGTTTAGGTGATTTCCCAATTTTACGTTGTGGATTGTAGAAAGAATTTATTTTAAATCAATAATTACTGAATTAATAAAAATAATGAGCTCTTTACGCAATTATTTCATTACAAAATACCGAAATGATAAGCAAATTCGTTTTCCTCACAATGATATATGTAATTGTTGATAGCCTGGACACTTTAAGGTGCAATGAAGGAGGTTATGATGGCTACAATCATTTTCTTTAAACTCTTTCATATTTGATTGGCGATCATACCGAGTTTTCATTCTGTCGCTGGCTGCCTTGATCCTATTTTGGGCTACGAAATGAATTTCATTTAACCGAGCCCGCAATTGTGCGGCATACTCGCTTTCCGATTCTACTTTGTCTCCCGGACTTCCAAACATAAGATCGCAAGGAAGTCGTATCTCCCGTCCAAATAACATTTTACTTGGGGTGGCCTTCGTCGTGTTGTGAACCGATCCTCTGTAAGCCATCAAAAATAACGGAATGTGTTTATCCCAATCAACTTGGTTTTCACCGACCATCTTAGACAAGTGCTGTTGAATAGTTCGATTAAATCGTTCTACCATACCGTCAGACTGAGGATGAAGGGGAGTTGTGCGGGTTTTATGTATGCCTAAAACACGGCACATTTCTCTAAACAATTGTGAATCGAAGTTCCTGCCCTGATCTGAATGGAGCTCCATTGGTACTCCATAGCGACTAACCCAGCCATCAACAACAACGTTGGCAACTGTCACTGCTTCTTGATTAGGTATAGCAAAAACCTCTGGCCATTTTGTAAAATAATCTATGACCACAAGAATGTACTTATTGCCAGATTTTGACACTGGAAATGGACCTGCTAAATCTATAGCAATTCTTTCAAAAGGGGAACATACATTGTACTGTTGTAAATGGTCCTTTATTTTAGCGTGTGGTCCTTTACTAGCGGCACAGGTATCGCATTTTTGACACCATTCCTCTACATCCATTTTACAGTATACCCAATAAAATCTTTGGCGGATCTTGTCCAACGTTTTATTCATCCCTAGATGTCCCCCTGATACTCCGGAGTGCATTTGTTGGAGCACTTCTGGCACTTTTACTTTTGGAATGATTAATTGCAAAACATTGGTGAAACCATCAGTGCTTTCCCAAATTCTTTTAGAGATCCGTTCACAACCCTTAGAGAGTCCCATTGTGCCCAATACGATTTAGTAGCAGGACTCAATTCAGAAATCTCTTGCCAGTCAGGTTTCTTCCCTTCTTCCATCCATCTCAAAATCGGCCCTATATCATCATCTTTTAATTGTTCGTCTCGAATCACATCATCTGACCAATTGTCGTCAATTTGAAACCTTACCTGAAAACACTGATTATTTATTTCCTTCCCCTCCATGCGAATGCAATACTTACATTCATCATTGCAAGGTCGTCGTGACAGTGCGTCAGCATTTTTGTGCTGTTCACCCTTCCGGTGCTGTATTTCAAACTCGTATGATTGTAAACGTTCGATCCACCTTGCCACTTGTTCTTCTGGATTTTTAAAATTTAAAAGTCATTTCAAAGCAGCGTGATCCGTTCTCAACAAAAACTTTTGACCATATAAATACTTGTGAAAGTGCTTAATAGAATCAACGATTGCTAATAACTCACGTCTGGTGACGCAATAATTGCGCTCCGGTTTTGACAAAGTTCTGCTATAATAAGCTATAACCTTTTCATTGCCGTCAACAATTTGACTAAGCACTGCCCCTATTCCTTCATTACTTGCATCTGTGTCTAATACAAAATCTTTTCCAGGGATTGGATACGACAGAACTGGCGTCAAACTCAAAGCTGTTTTTAACTGTTCGAACGCCTGTTGATTTGCCTCTGACCAATCAAACGGTGCATTCTTTTCTGTAAGCTTATATAATTCCTTTGCAATGCTGGAAAATTTGGCTACAAATCGTCGATAATATGTGCACAAACCAAGAAAGCTTCTTAATTCTTGAGAATTTCTCGGAACCGGCCAATGGTTAACCGCTTCAATTTTCTCAGGGTCGGTTCCTACCCCTTCGGCAGAAACTATATGACCAAGATATTTCACCTTGCTTTTAAAAAGTGCACACTTTGCCGGATTTAGCTTCATACCAGCATCCCGGATCCTTTGGAAAACTTCTCCAAGATTGCGTAGATGCTCTTCAAACGTCTTTCCAACAACAGTAATAATGTCGTCCAAATAAACAAGACACGTTCTCCAATTTAATCCTTGTAACACATACTCCATAAGTCGCTCGAAAGTTGCTGGTGCGTTGCACAAGCCAAATGGCATCACTGTAAATTGCCACAATCCTTCACCTATTGAAAAGGCAGTTTTCTCGCGATCCTGGGGGTGTATTCCCACCTGCCAATATCCGCTCTTAAGATCTAAAGTAGTAAACATTCGAGATCCCGCAAGTGTATCGATGGTGTCATCGATTCTGGGCAGAGGGTAACTATCTTTTTGTGTGACCTCGTTTAACATTCTGTAGTCGACACAAAAACGTAGCGAATTATCCTTCTTCTTAACAAGTACTACCGGTGAACTCCATGGACTATTGGATGGTTCAATAACTCCTTGTTTCTTCATCTTTTCCAGCATCTTTCTAGCTTCCTCTCGCTTTGCCAGTGGAAGCCTTCGTGGCAGTTGACGAATGGGCTCTGTATTACCAGTTCGAATTCGGTGTTCAACGATCTTTGTTTTTCCATTGTCTTCTTCGTCAATAGCTATTATATCACAATACTCTTCAATCAACTTTTCCGCTTTGACATAGTCCATTGCTTTTAGTGAAGTTTTAGCGGCTTCAAGCAGTGCCTGAATTTGCGAGTACTTCATTCTTTTTTTATTATTATTTCTACCAATCACAGTGTTACATGCCAATATGTGGTCGACTGGGCTGCATACCGCAATTTCGTCACCTTTTGTTAGTCGCTTGTCGCATTCTGTCACATTAATAACTCTGACTGGCACGTAGCTTCCTGACTTCGCTCGTACCAGTGTTTTTCCGATTAATAATCCATGTTACTCAACTCCGTTCAGGGGCTCGATAAACCCAACAACTCTTGAGTTTTTATCGTTTTCTATTTTTGCCCAAACCAAAGATTCCGACTGAGCAGGTACAACGATGCTCTTTGTTACCAATACTCGTTTCACTGAAATCATTTCGCCTTTATAATAAACAGGTATTTCCAAATCCCCCTGTTTAAATGTTCCCATTTTTAAGTCCAATGCAAAACCATGTGCTTTCATAAAATCAAGCCCAAGTAGACACTCTTCTTCTATGTCGGCAACTAAAAACTGATGCTGAAAGGTTCTATTTCCCAGCCTAATTTTAGTTTGAATTTTACCAACTACTGGGACAAGCTCCCCAGTTGCAGTCTTGAGACGAATGTCATTTCCACTTTGCAAAACTTCTCCTTTTGCTAAACAAGGCCTTATAATTGAACAAGAAGCTCCAGTATCAATGATAAGTTTACAGTTACATATTCCTAGTCTGCCCTCCACAAATATACTTGTCCCTTTCTTCAAAATAGAAATTGGTACCACTTTATAAGGTAAAATATCGTTTATTGTAACAGAGACTGGATTTTGTTTGTTGGAACGGGCCACTATGGGTCTTGCTTGTCTGACATCATCGTGCTTTTTGAAGTCCCCTTGCTTTCGTTGCCCGTGTCTAAACATCTGAAATCTACAATCTCTCTGTAGATGTCCCAACCCATCGCATTTCCAGCAACGCGGTGAGTTGTTATTCTTTTTCCAGCTAGGCCTTTCATCCATAATTTTTCGGACTCGATCATCCAGGTCATCTTCTTCGATTCCCAACTTTCTTACCCGATGAGACCTATCAGATAATTCTTCAGAGGCTTCATAATTCAAGGCAAATGCCAAGGCCTCACTGGGACCAGCTAATCGGGCGACTCTAAAAGCTTTTTGGGTTTCGGAGTTCTTCAAGGCCGCTATGAATCCATCCGCAATAATTGTATTGAGGACATTTCGAGGGCACAAGGGATATCCCAGATTGGCGAGTCGTTCTATATCCGCTTCCAGCTGTTGCAAGCTTTCTTCGGGTTTCTGGCGTCGACTCTTGAGTTGAGCTCGAAAAATTTCTGGCGCGTGTTGATTACCGAATCTGCTCTCAAGAACCTTCAGGATTGCATCGTAATCATCTCTATCTGCAATAAGCTCGAGAAGCTGTAAAGCTTCTCCTCTCAAAGAAAATACCAGATTTTCCGCCTTCTGCTGGCTGGTTAACCAGTTATTTTTCCTGGCAGCAATTTCATATTGAGCTTTGTAGACGGACCATGACACAGTGCCATCAAAAGCTGGAGTCTTAACATGCTCAACAGAATGAATTTTTTCTTTGGCTTGGCAACCAGTCTGTCCTTGTTTGACCAGATTGTTCAATTTTATCTCCAGGTTGCTCTCGATTCTCTTCTCGATTTCCTTGGTATTCTCTTCTACCAATTTTTCCAGGTAATTAACTCTTTTCTCCACATCTGTTAATCTAAGCTGACCTTCGAGAATTAATTCTTTTATTCCTTCCATAACGGCTTTGGTTTCTTTTTGCGCTGATCTGTTTTCCTCCTGTGCTGCTCTGTTTTCTTCCTGCGCTGCTCTGTTCTCCTCCTGTGCTGCTCTGTTCTCCTCCGTTATCTTGTTCAGAAAATTTGTTAATTCCTCATCCATATCAAATTCGAATTCGTCTGTATCCAGACCTTGGCTTTCCAATGTCAATCGGAGGCGATCCACGAGTTCAGACTTTTTTCCTTTGTCATTGAGTTCTCGTTTTTTTTAGTTCCCGCCTCAACTCACGCAGAGAGAGTTCTTCCAATAATTTGTGATGAACCATTTTATTTATCTCGCTTCTGACACCAGTTGTTATAATATCGATAACTATACTAAGGTTCTTTAGAAATGGTCCAAAATTTATTAGAAGAAATACACACTTAATCAAAAACTTGTATCTTAGTAACTGTAATTAAGACTGGTTGATTGAAGTTATGTAAACACTCACTCTATATTTTCCTGTCTTTTTTTATTATAAACGCTTCTGAGGTTTATCAGCCTTGATTATAAACCGTAGATATAAAAATATATATATATATATATATATATATATATATATATATATATATATATATATATATATATATATATATATATATATATTCCACGTCAGCAATATTATATTTTTGTCAAACACGCTGTATAATCCATAGATTTATCTATGGTAAAATTTTTCGAGCCAGTCAGCCTAATAAATATTTAATAGCAACAATTGTTAGACAACCGTTTGTGGCTGCCGGAGTGACAAGCACCACAGCCAAGAAGTCGAAACTAGAAAACAGTTTTTATGCGCATCTGTACGCTGCCAGCAGTTCAACTTCTGCATCGAATGAGGTAAGTCTATGATATATAGTTCTTTTCACTTTATTTGCATCTAATGGAAGTTTGCAAATATGCTATATACACATTATATGCAAAACGTAATGAAATGACATATTTCTAGTGTTTGTACATTGTGCATAATATTATTTATTTTGGCAGTAATGCTCAGGGACGTAAATTCAGCATTTGTCAGGGGGAAGAAACAACATTTTCCCACCATTATATTCCTTACTAACTGGGTTACCCAATGTTGCCCGGGTTTTTTTTATTTAGTTTTTTTTCTCTTTTTTGCCAATGAAACATCAACTAAATAACAGATTTTTTTTAAATTTTTGTAAATTATTTTATCAATGAAGTCTACATGCATGCCAAATGTTGCTCCTGCAGATTTGATGTGATAAGCGCTCTCTCACACACATTACCTTTTATATCTATATAAATACGTTGGTACAAGCAGGGAAGGGTGGAAAGATGCATCCCCCACCAGAGTATCAATCGATATTTTGTGGTATAAAACCTGGTTTTTGAAAAATGACAGTGGCTTTTTTGAAAAAATACTCACGACTACCCCTCACAAGTCATCAGCTTTTTTGAAGAGAATGTGAAAAATATCTAATGTGCATCCCCGAGCAATTTCTGGATCCACCACTGGGTATAATGGGCGTAAATGATTTAATTATATTGCAGGGGCAAGTACAGGATTAGTAAAAAAAAAGATGTCCAGAATGGGCCGGGTAGAATTTTGTTTTATTTTTGTGTAATAAATAATAACTTTGATGCAGACGTTGATGTATCAATACCACAATAAGGTACAGTTCCACGAGTTCGCTGATTGTATTTTGGCACAGAAAACTGCTAAACGTTGGACCAACGCTGATACACAATTTATTACTCTGCATTTGTTGGTAAATCTAGGATCGAGCTCAGATCTAAATTTGTCTACACACGCAAAAAAGACTCCAATAAGCATTGAATCATCACGAGGTAAAGTAAAGTTAAAATTAACAATTTATTTAATAAACTCTAGGTGAAAAAAATTTAAATTTTGGAAATCAAAATGGGGGGAAACTGTCTTGTGGTGTACCGGTATTTTATGCACGTCCACGCACACGTGTGCCAAACGCATGTTATACAGGTAGTTACAGGTGAGCGCCCCTTAGCTTGCTAGGCTCGCGCTCACTTGTTTTGGCGTGCGCTAGCTAGTGGCTAGCTTAAAAACCTTTTGCTCTCGAATGTTCTCGTCTCCTTCTTCTTCGTTGTTTTCGTGGTTCGCCATATTGCTACTTTAATCAAGAATTTAAACTTCGCTTTATTTTCATTTCTCGCCATTGTTGGCCCCGAGAAGAATTGTTTATTTTTGTCTATTGTCGTCGGTCAATTAAATAAAGTTATTTCAAACCGCCTTCAAACTGTGTTGAGTTGGTACTACAAAGTATATCAAAATAACGTAGTCCAGCGACTACAGTCTTAACACGCCACAAAAATTCCAATACGCATTAAATCATCACTAGGTCAAGTAAAGTTAAAATTAAAAAAATATATAGTAAACTTTAGATAAAAAAATTTCAAATGTTGAAAATCAGGGGAGGGGAGAAAAGTTCCCTCTGCCCCCCCCCCGCAATTTACGTCTTTGGTAATGCTACCAAATAGGTATTTCCAATGCATCATATGTCATTAAATATTTGTTATAATTTTTAGCTGAAGTTAGTAGCATTTGTATTTTGTAATTACTATATTACTTCCTTGTCAGGTTGATGCTTACCTGGCTAGCGCAAACAGTGCACAAGAAGATCTGTTGGCATACTGGGAAAGTAAGACAACCACATGGCAAAAACTGTCACAGGTAGCACGAGGACTACTGGGCGTGCCTGATACCAGCACATCATCTGAACGGGCCTTCTCCTACTGTTTAATTCTGTTTTGAGACTGTTTAATAAAATGGCAATTGAATTCAAAATGGATTAGTTTGTGCCATAGTTGTAATACACTTAATAAACTGGATAAACTAATAATAATAATAATAATAATTTTTTGTGCGGGGATGGGGATGGGAACCATTAGCAACGGGGATGGGGATGATACTTCACGGGGATGGATAAGGATGGGGATGAAGTGTTTCGGGGACGGTTGGGGTAGAGGTGTGCGCCGACGTCAAATCGTCGGCGGCGGCGCGCCGGTCTGTTTCGATCGGCGGAGGCGGCGCGCTGACCAACTTTAGGCGGCGGCGGCGGGGCATGTTTTTTGACGGCGGCGGCGGCGTCGGCGGCGTTTGTGATAATTTTTTTATTAAACAATAACGACATGAAATAAAATAAATTAAACATTATTAAAAATTAAAATTAAAAAAAATAATAAAATTGACAAGTCAAACTAAATTTATGTTAGTTTGTCAAAAAGTGTGAATTTTCGTGTACAAAAACTATCTTGTCAACGGATAATGGAGTGATGGCACTGCGCTTGGAATTAATTGTTAAACCCGCAGTTGAAAAATTGCGCTCTGACGGCGCACTTGTAGCCGGAATAGCTAAAATAATTTTGGCAAGCTCTGAAAGTTCTGGTTAAGTTTTATTTTGCGTGTTCCACCAAGCCAGCAGGTCATTTGGAGAAACAGTTAAACATCTATACTGCTGAATGTTGCGTTCTAATGACAACGTCGCTGAACTTGCATGCTTTACGAGCATATCATATTTTGCTCGTTTCCATGGGGTTTTTTCAGCTGTTTCATCACGACTAGCTTGATCGTCTTGGCCATTCTCCAAATCACCAAAGTATTTTTGTACTGCTTGCTAAAGAAATTCTACAGCCGTTAAGTTTTGTTCTGTAAGATATTTTGGACAGTGGTCAAAGCACGTTGAGATGGGTCAAGCATTGCTGCGATTACATGTAAATCTGTTACTGGAAGTCTATGATCTAGAGCTATTTGCATGTTGTGTTTCATTGACTTTGCAATATTGCTGTCTGTTGCTAAATCTGTCAGGACCCCTGTAATCTCAGCCTTGAACAATAAAACAAGGCTAATTATCGGATATTTGGAACCACTTAATACCTCAGTAGCCGTTTGAAATAATTTGAGAAATTATGCCAAATTATCAATCGTTTTCCATTCCTCATTGCTCAACATTTTATCAAAAAGACGTAAACGACTGAGACACCTTTCAATAAGTTGCTGATTTTTAATAAGGCTGTACAGCATCATGAGTAGGCAATTCCATCAGGTAGGGCAATCTTTCTTCAAAGTTACCATATTCTGATAATTTTTTTTCTGAGTCTCGTCTCTTTACATCTGTTGAGGCGGCACGGCTTGACAACATTGGAGCCTTGATCTGTGACCTAGATAACTTTTTTATGTTCCAGGCAAAAACAATTAAGAATATTTGTTAACTCAGCAGCAATTTTTTCACTTGTTTTATCTTTAGTAAACACAGCTGTTCGAAGGACCATGTCTTGTAACGTAAAATCTGGAAGACAAAAATGTAAGGTTACAGTCATATAGCTTCGTTGCCTATATTTGTCTGTCCATATATCTGTTGTGGCCGACACAGTCATTAGGGATCTTAAAAGCAGTTCTTTTATCTTTGCAGCTGTTTCTTCATAGATTGTATTTACTATTTAATGCATTGCGGGAAAGTGTTGTTCTTAAAAGCATATCACTTTTATCTTGGATTACAGAATTCTGTTGTAAAAATCTGATAAAACCCGGATTTTCAACTAAATATATTAATACTATTAATAGCAAATTTCGGCATTAAATGTTCGGATACAGAAGCTCGTAAAAACACTAGTGTCCATTTTAGAGAAATAAGCTTTTTTAACATGCGTTCAACTTGTTTAAATTTATTAAAAAGTCCAAGTTCAGAAAGAGTTCTAAAACTCACATTTATTAATTTCGTAAGCCTACGCATTTCGGAGCTACACATCTCCATTATCAATCAACGCTCAAAACTAAATAAACAAATGAACCGAAAAGCTAATATTCACGAAACAACATATAAATGAATTGAAAAACTACTAAAACTTTGGATATTTTCTTTTTTTAAAACAGAGAGATACATATATGATTATTTGCAACCATGATTATGAAAAAAATATTTAAAAAACCGTCGGCGGCGCGCCACGAAAATCTCGGCGATAAGGTGTTCCGGGGACGGTTGGGGATGGGGATTAAGTGTTCCGGGGATGGAGTTGTAACTTGCGGGTATAGTTGGGGTAGGAGATAACAGTTCATCCACGCGCAGTTTTTTAGTGAGGAACGTATTGATCAGTTAACTGACTGCTTTGATCGAGGGCCGAAAACATAGGCTGCTGCGCAGAGGGACGGACGCGACTGTGGAACCGTCGGACGAAGAATCTGCGTTTGACTCGTTGAAATGCATGTCCGGGGAGCATATTTCTAAATGGTAGTATGCCGCAATACAGAGAGGTCGACTAGCAGCCTAAAAGGGGCGTGGCTTATGTAGCTAGACGTTAATCGCACATTTTCAATGTTATGTTGTTGATATTAATAAAAAGTGTCGCAAATAATATGAATTGTTGATTTAGTTAGTTCAAAGTTAGTTTGAGTAAATTAGAATAAAACTTACTTATAATTCGTAAAATTCCTTGACTTCACATTCATGTTATTATTACTACTAACAATATTACCCACTAGAAAAAATGTTCTTTTAAAGCCCTTTTCTTCCATTTGAAATGACGAGAATTGTAATTGAAAAAATTATTAGTTAAAAAATAGATAAATAATAAAACAATCAGGATTAACTATGGCCATTTCCAGCTATATAAAGCCATCTTCAGAACCCCATGTTAAAACAATGAATTAATTATTATAAAAGTTGAAATAGTTGAGTAAAAAATCAGAAATAATTATAAGTTTTGTTTAGACAGAAACATTGAATAGGAGCTAAGCTGAATCGACTTTCACTTTCACTTAACAAATTAATACGGCTATTGACGGATGAAACACATTGGAATTTAAGTTGAAACCACATAAAAAAATAGCGACCATATTATATGTAGCTGATTTAATATAGCTGGTTTTATATAGGTTATATATAATAACATATATAAAACCAGCTCGTCTCTCTGTTCTATAGCTTTTTAGTGCCACATTGAGATTAATATATCCCTTTGTGTTTCATTTTTGCTCTTAATTTTATTTATTTTCTTACTATCTATGAATACTTTGACATTTAAGGCCTTCAATTTGTATGTACAATTCTTATTGACAAAAAACAAACACCTGTATCGACGGAAAACTAACACCTACAATTATTATGTTATATTTAATTTATTTTTGCTCCTTTGATTTTACTATTAATTAATACCTTCCCTCGTATTTTATTTTGATCATAATTTTATTTATTTTTATCTATGTGCTTTGACATTTCATTATTTTTTTTTATTCGTCTTTGTTTACGTTTGGTCCTCTACCACCCGGTCTTTTGCTTTTTCTGAAGATGGCTGAAAAAATAGCATATAATATAGTACAAATAAGATAAATAGAAGTAGTACAAATAATCTAAATGAATATTAGTAAAATGCAATCACCTTGTGTCTTCCTTCAACGTAAGGAATAATTTAATGCAGGTTATGATATGACAAACCTCGACGCTACGACGATACAACCGAAAGCAAGAAATCTCGTATGTTCACATAACTCCACAACAGAAATATAAACGAAGGCCATAAAAGCTACAATAGACAACCAGCGCAAACATCCATAATATAATGTGGTTATTTAATTCGACCTTTTCATTTCGAAAAGTCTATGTTATCATTGTCAATCAAATGGAGAAAAGCATGATCCGACACGGTAATGTCACCACTAACATCAAGGACATCATTGCGGTCGGTGACTTGGCGGTCGTCACTGGTTATCTTATTGTCATCGCCACATACATTGACAACATTGTTAATCAAATGAACGAGAGTGTAGTCCGACACGCTAATGTCACTGCTAATATCAGGGGCAGTAGTGGGATCGGTAATTTGGTGTTCACCAGTGGTAAAGCAATTGTCATTACCACCTACGCCGACAACACAGTGATTATCAACACCGTTTTTGTACGTAATTTGAGATCTATTGGAGTGTACATAGTTATGGCTATTACCAAATAATTTGAAGATATTATGGATGAAGTCTGACTGAATGGTAATTGTGGGGTTATGAAACATTTTTGCTAATGCTTCTTTGATCTTCAATTTTGAAGAATTAGATTTTCTATGTAAAATTATGGTATTGTCACAAAACAACTGTTTATACGGTTTAATGTTATGATGTTTGCGAAAATGATTTTGTATATTTCCTCCGAGCGTATGCATCTCTAATCTTCGTGCCAATGTTATTTGTGTGTGACCAACATAAGATTCGTGTTCGTGACCGATATATGGGCATGTAAATTTATATACTACGTTAGATTATTGCAGTTGACTACCGATTGGACATATGATATTTTTAACTACAAGTTGGTGTGTTTTTGGACTATGAGTTTGCGGATTAACAATAGAAACGTTATTACGTGTATGATAATTCGGATTTGTTTTTCATCATTTTTATAATTCATGTGCATTTGGGCCCCATAGAATATGGATACGCATACCTTGGTGGTTTTACAGTCGTTACTATTGCTTACAAATCTATTCTTAACGAAATTAGTAAATATTTTATCAAACATAATAGTGGTATAGTTATAATTTATAAGTAATTGTCTTATTTGTTCAGCCTCTTTGTGAAAAACATCCGAGAAGCCAAAATATTTATAAGCCCTATTAAGTTAGGAAGTAATAACATTTGTCTTGTATTTTTCCGGACAATCACTCAAACCATTGAGGCACTGTCCAACGTTTGAAGGCTTGACGTATTTGGAAGTGTTTACACCTGTTTTAGACGACCAAACTGGAATAGCGCTGGTTTTATCTGATATTTCGGCTGTAAACTTCAATGATGAATTATCTTGAAACTTTTACATATTATGCCGACGTCTTCTTTTTTTCCAGTAAGTATAAATAAATCATCGACATAACGACAATATAGCTTCGGCTGAGACTGTAAGAAGGGCAGATCTCTTTTTCTAAATGACCCATGTAATAATTTGCAAAAATGGGTCCCAATGGGGAACCCATTGACACACTTTCTATTTGAATAAAGATTCGACCATCAGGAACAAGAAAAGGCAGTTCACGTGTACATAAATTGAGGGCTTCGATCCAAATATTCTTGTCTAAAGATGGAAGATTGTAGATGGATTGAAGAATTATATTGATAGTCGTATCAATTGGAACGTTGGTAAACATGTTTTCAACACCTATAGTAGACATGATGCCGCCGCTCCCGCGAGTTTGGATTAAATCCACGAATTCAGAAGAAGACCGCAAGGTATATTGAGACGGACAATATGGTAATATTAATCTGTGCAAATATCTTAATAACTCGTATGTCAGAAATGTACACTGAGAAATAATAGGACGCAATGGATTTCCAAGTATGTGGAATTTTACATTTCCATTTATTTATATATATATATATACTAGCAGTGCCCATAGCGGCTTCGCTCGCATGAAATTAGAGAGTTTGAACCGTGCATCCATAGTAGAGATCATTTTTTTAGGTCTCGGCTCGGCCCGTCGACAACTTAGCCCAGCCCGTTTTAAAAACCCAAACTCCGGCCCGGCACAGCCCGTCTGAATTAAGCCCGGCCCATTCTTAAAGGCCTAGAAGTTCTATATACTTGATGAAAAACTTCGGCCCGTCCCACCTTGACTTCAGGTTTGGCCCGGCCCAACTGAAGACCCTAAAATCACTAAAATATCTATATACTTGGTGAAAAACCCCGGTTCGTCCCACTTTGATTTAAGGTTTGGCCTGGCCCATGTGAAGACTCTAAAATAACGGTTTGGCCCGGCCGGTGATAAACTGTACTTAACTACTTTTAACCGGCACACAACTTCAAAATACTAATTTTTACATTTGTAGCATTCACAGTTTTTGAGTAGCAGCTACTCTAAAAACCAAATAACCCAATTTTCCAACCCACATTTGAGGTCCGGGAAACCGAATTTTCAAAAAATGGTAGAACACGTATCTTTTTATTTTTTCAAGAAGAATCCATATACCAAGTTTCAAAATCTCCTCATTTTTGATTTTCAAGATATAAATTGTTTTATAAAAAAGTTTGTTTTTCAGTTTTTTTCCCTCAGGAGCAAAATTTTAAAAAATCCTTTCTTAGTGGATGCTTACGCAATAAAAGTAATATAAGTTCAAAATTTCACGTTCCTAGGATGAGGCGTTTGAGCTCGGCGTTGATTATCAGTCAGTCAGTCAGTCAGTCAGTCAGTCAGGACATGTTCTTTTTTATATATATATATTCTTTATATATATATATATATATATATATATATATATATATATATATATATATATATATATATATATATATATATATATATATATATATATATATATATATATATATAAACTTCTCCAAAACGGCTGAACTGATTTTATGAAATTGTTTCTGTACCTATCCTCAAACCTACCAAACGTACCCACAAAGTTTTATAAAAGAAATGTTTAGCTGTTTCGGAGGAGTTTGGACACAAAGACAGTCACAGGATTTATAGATATATAGATAGTAAACTCTAGGTAGAATAAAATTTTAATTCTGAAAATCAGGGAGGGGCAAATGCATGGATATTCAGAGTACCTGGGTTCAAATTCAGGTAATTTCCTTGAGCAAGAAACAAACTCACAAGTGTTCATGGTGCTATGTCAGATGAATTGGTAGAGTGTTAGCCTTGAATATAAAACTTTAAAACTGCCTAGTAGCCCATGTTATTAAAAAACTTAGCGGGTAAAAGCGTTTCTCTCCTTGTGGCATGAAAAAACATAGCGCCTCTAATCTCTGTAAGAGGTGCTCTATAAATTACCACATTACATTAAAAAAAATGACTTTGAGCAGTTGTGTTTATTTTGGAAAATCGACCGCCTTACTAAACCGCAGCTTCAGCTGTTTGATGAAATAGTCCAAAAATGAAATAATAATGTTTGTTCTACATTGTATTTTTTCTATTAATAAGTAATTTCTGATGCACTGATAAAAACCCAATAGAATTTTTCATCCGCTATGCCTCTTTTGCTTTCAAAAATCTTCTGTATAGTCATGACCTGCGGTATGGTATTTTGGATGTTTTGTGTAAAACCTGTTTATTATTTCGACCAATCAGTTTTTAACTATTTGCGGAGACTTAAAAACCCGTAAAACTGCGTCAATAAATTGTTCAGTCTTTTTTCCACACTTTGGAGAGGAAAGAATACAATTACAAAATCCGTTCATTGTCCGGATTGCCGGATCATCACAGCTCTTGGAGCCAACCAAATTTAGGTGGTAATTAAAGCATATTAATAAATAAAACAGTTAATATTTAATGATTGTTTTACAGCCAATGAAACTACCAATTATAGCTGTTGCGCTGTAAAACTTCGGTTATCAATAATATTCTATGGTTAGACCAACACGTCTAAAAAAGCCAGTCAACAGTTCTGCCTTACCAAGGCAAGAGGAAGCAAGTCCCCGAAACATGATTTCGTAATAAACGTAAAACAAATCTACATTTTACCAGTAGTGTTGGGACATGATTTCTTTTGTCATGGGTTAAACTCAGAAACTATGCAGAGTAAAACCAGTTTGTTTATACCATAATGTAGTTCTTGCTTTCTATATTTGAACAGACAAATAATCTAATTTTATGCCAAAAGTAGACTTGCTTCCTTTTGCCATGGCATGCGAAAAGTCGAAAACATTTTCATTTTTGTTTCAGCTTTTATTCCTATAACAAATAATTACTGCTGTAAGAATTTGCAGTTAAATCTTCTAGGCCTATTTATAAAAATAAATTGTCATTTTCAGCTTTTTCTGCGGGACCTAAATCACTTTGTGTCCTCTTTCAATGTTTTTCAAGGTCTAAATGTTTTTTTAAGATATTAGTTGAAATACATTTTGCAGTGGAATGGTTTTAAAAAAAACCACAATTTTTAAATATATGCCAAATATGAGTACTATTGATGGTCAAGAGGTGAATTTAGTGAGGATAAAGCCTCAGGCTCTAGTTAAACAAAATGAAGTATCAAGCTAAGTAAAAAATTCCACAGTCCTAAGTCGGATGACAAGAGCTTCTATTAAAATTTGAGCCAGATTTCAAATTGCCGACCCCATAAATCGAACCCACGACTTTCATTTTTTCGGTTTCATGGACCGATGCGTTCGCCTAGCCGATGTATGACAAACTCAATTTTGGATTGTCCAAGCGAGCTGAAATAAGGTATCTACTTAGGTTTTGATGGTGATTGGACATCTTTTGATGTAGTTTGAGCAGGGTTGGTTTGTCACAACAGTCTGAACTAATGTAGTTAGTTTACTCTTGTGGCAGCGGCTTAAAATTTCCTATGTGTGACTTGATAGTGATTAAACAGTTTCTGACTAGTTTTTAACTCAAAAACTTTTATATCTTGTTCCTCTAACTGAATTCTTAGCAGAAAATCAAAAAATAAATTTTAAACAAGTGAACCGTGAAAAACTTCGCTTATTAAAAATCCCTTATATATTTGAGATTAGATACAAGTTTAATGCAAATAATCTTCATGATTATATAAGTCTATAATTCTAAAAACTACATAAATGAAAAGATTTGTGAAAAATTGATATCTGCAAGCATGAATAGAAAATCTGATAATTATTGATTAAATTGGTATAAAAACAATATAAATAAAAAATCGAAATAAAATCTTCACATCGATAGTAATACGTGAAATGGTTAAAAGTGGAATTCAAAATTTGTTGTCTTTCATTGAAATAAACAATAACGCAATATCTCGTAGATTTTTTATCATAGCGTTCAACTGAAAAATAAAAATTTTGTGATTGACCATTTCAAAATTAATGCTTGGTCTTCACGAGTCTATGGATCAAGTTTCACATCAATTTAATAACGGAAAAGGGGTTTGTACTCCGACAGAAAAACGAAGTTAATATAAAGGATCAAAAAACAAAAATAAACTAATAGGAAAATATTTCTAGAAAAAAAGCCAAAAAGTAAAAAATAATTTCTGATCACGTCTTTTAAATTAACAAAAAAGTTGTTTCAAGATTGTTTTGTGTCGTCCATGTAGATGTGTGGTATATGATAGAAGAAATTTTTTCCTTCTTTCATAATTGGTCATTTTTAAAAACAATCTTAAAGCAACTTTCCTATCAAACTCGTTAATTTTTAGCCATTACATCTGATCAGATTTCCAAGTGAAAACATTATTTTGCTTACAAGAAATACAAAAAAAAATTTAAAGAAAAAATAAGAACACAAATTTACTGCCTAAATACTATGAGCTAAGTTGTTGCAACTCAAAAATCTTCAAAAACGTTATTTTGTAAACAATCGAATAGTGCAAACCTCTTTGTTATTCCTGAAATATGTTCTCGTAATTGACATGAACGTCAAAACAGTAACAAAACTAACAGCAAACAAAAACATTTTAATTTTCATCATCGCAGGCTTTAAGTAAAATTTCTAAAAAAAATTGTTTTTACAATCTGCATCAAATTTTGATTTAATGAGACAATATTATCATAAATCCTCAACATATATAATAACAGCTATAATTTACCCAAAAAATCATAAGCCAAAAACACGAAAACTACCTGCAGTCTAAACAAATTTGCGAATTTTTGTTTCTTAGGAAACCAAAGCAAAGCTTCTATATAGCACTTGTTAATTTGTGCCAGGCCTGCTTAAGGTCAGAAGTGCACGATTGCGAGTTCTAGATTTATTGTGAATGTGCGTGAAGAACTATCACAGTAAACATTATAACCGTTTTGTTACGTTTCTGTCACATCTTATATATATATATATATGCGTAAGATGACTTTCTTCCTTTTTCACTGAGTTCTCGTTTTCTAAGTTGCCGCCTCAACTCGAGTATCAAAAGCTCATCCAATGTTTTCAAAACCATTCTTGTATCCCACTTCTGATCACCAATGTTACGATATCACCAAATCGTATACCGGGCTCAATAGAATGGTTTTGCAGTTTATTGGAAAATAATAAATGAAGGCTTTGTTTAAGCTATTTATACTTTCTGGTCTATTAATAATAATAATAAATAATTAATGTCCCTAATAAATGTTCTGAATCCGTTAAGGCTTATCAATAGGAAGTTGATCATCAAATCAGTGATTTTACATGAATATAATATATATCAGTGATGGGTTTTAACTACTTTAAAAGTATTTAACTACTATATTTAACTACTCATAAAATAAGTAGTTAGTAACTATTTCCTAACTACTTTTAAAAACACTAATTATTAACTACTTTTTAACTACTGCTTAGTAGTTAACTACTTTTTAACATTTACTAAAAAACCCTTTTAAAATTTGCAATTAAATAGAAGTTAAATAAACTTGATTTTTCAAGCTTTTGGTTCATTTCTTTTTTGTATGCCAACAATTTTTCTTTAATCAAAATTTTTTGTTTATTTAAAAAAAAAACTTAATTAGAATTGGGGAATTATCGCTGTAGCTAGAAGATATTTTTGCTTTTCCAAAACAGGATCAAATCGTTTTTCTATACCATGTGATAGTGCTTGTAAAAGAGGCTTGATGGTTTTATCTGAACAGGATGATATTTTGTATGCCTATGATGGTTGGAATAATGTGACCAATATATGACTTTTCACTTTGGAAGATAACCATTGCGGTGACTATTGGTTCCATAATCTGAATGAGCGATATCAAAAAATCAAACTCAATCTCTTTAAATGCATCTTGCCCTAACTTCTTCTGACAATCACAAATCTTATTTAAACTTATATTAACAACCCTTTCAACCGAATAGAATTCTGAGCACCACCGTGTAAAATTTGGTTTTATAAATGTTGAACCAGTAATGTCCTCTACAACATCAGCATTTTTTACACAACGATGAGCGATAAATGGAGTTTTGACAATGATACAACTTTTGCCATTGATCTACCGCAAAACCGTTTGTCTTCCAAATAATCTTATGCTTCAAATGCACCAACACTTGCCACAAGGTTTGAGGTGTGATTACCACAGTGCTTAAAAGAGGGTAAAAGACCCATAGTGCGTATTAGGGAGTAAAAGAAGCACATCGTCAGAATAATCAATATTATCATCCTCGTTCTCTTTTAAGTCTGCTATGCTTACACCTACTAGATTTTATACATATTATATACTGGTTCTTCCACTTTAATTTCATCATCTATAGAGGTTTTTTAAACCACCAAAAAAGTGAAGGAGTTAAAAAAATATTTAACTACAGTAGTTAATAACTATTTTTTTGAAATTGTTAACTACTAGTTGTTATTTAACAAAAATTAGTTATTAACTGTTTTTTAAGTACTGTAGAGTAGTTAATATATATATATTAGTGTAGCATTGTGATATACGTTTTCAAGAATAATAGCGATGGTAGTATCGACGGGCACATTTGTAAATAAATTTGTAACATCCAAAGAGCCCATAACGCCAGTTATGTGGCGATTACTTCTGATTAGGGCGACGAATTCAAAAGATGATCTCACTGCATGTTGACACGAACAATACGGAGAAAGCAAAGCAACAAGAAACTTTGAGAGAGCAAACGTCGGTGTTGGGCACTGAGATATAATTGGTCTCAGTGGATTTCCAGGTTTGTGTGTTTTGACATTACAATAGATGTATCCTGGTGAAAAATCTCCAATGATCTGCTTTATGTTTATTGATGAATTATTACGGAGTAAGCTACCGATGATCTTGTTAGCCCTCCTTTTAATATCCAAAGTCGGATCTTTAGAAATTTCCAGAAATTTGTTAGAATCACTTAATATATTGTTTAATTTGCATAGATAATCAGATCGCTCCAAGATGACATAGCTATTAGTTTTGTCAGACTTCCGTATTACAATGGTGGGATTATTTCTTAAAGATAGGGCAGCAGAATACAATTCATCGGCCATTTTACGAGGAGTGTTCCGGTGTTTGAAACCCTCAGCTTCAAGTAACGTATAAAGGCGATTATCAACAGAAAGCTCACCACTGAGAACATGCGCCTCAAGTTGACGAACCAACATTTCTAATTCGATCTGCTTAAGTACCGGACGATATTTGCCTGGAACATGGCAATTGTAACCAAGTTCTAAAAATTTTAGTTCAGATGTTGTAGGAGTGTATGATGAGAGGTTTATGACGTGATTAAGGTTTTCTTTCAGCAAGAAACTTCCGCCATTTAATGTAGACAGTTTGTTCACAATTATGCTTTTCTTCCTTCTGTTAACACGGTCGACGCTAATATCAACAAAGCGTTGGAATGTAACCACAGAGTCGTTATCAGTGAATAAGGCTTGGTACGTGTCCACAGTTTCTTTTAATAATGTAGAAAGTCTGTTAAACTCCACTTGAGCGGCCACAACTTCTCTTTCAATTGCGTCAGAAATTGAACAACGAAAATGATAATTCCTAGAGCGTTGATATTTATTTTTCAAATAATTAGGAACAAGATGTTCTTTCAGACACGCTTTATTAAAGACTATGGCCCATTTCTTATTACAAACTTTTTCTATCAGACGTGAAACTTTTCGAAAATCAGAAATACCAAGACACTTTTGAACGAACTGGTATATATTTTTATTAATGTTTTGGTCATGAGCTGACCTGCAGGTTTCGGCTTTATTAGCCATCATCAGAACTCATAAAACCAATTTACAGCTACAACGAAAATATATAAAGTGGTGTGGCGAGACATATCAGATATGTTTACACATCAATCGAGGTCAAAGTACAAAGAAGAGTAAAAGTAAAATATGAAAACCGCTAAGAAACAACCAAATTTTTTGCCTCGGAGTAAATAAATAAACAAAAAATAAACAAAAATATAAGAAAAAATAAAAAATTACATGTGCTAAAATATACAACCAAATTAAGTAGTAAAATATAACTATTAAAAGAAAATTACTAATAAAAGCAAAGAGGTAAAATAATAAAATAAGAATTTAAAGCTACAATTCAAGGATAATAGGATATCGATAAAATTGAGAGTTTAATTAAAAGTTGAAAATGATCAACGTCTACGTATAGTAATATTGCAGTTATCAATCAAATGCGGACACATCGGACCAGTCCCATCACCATCATGCAGGTCAGCAGTCTCGAGGCCTCGAGGAGGTTGGCTCATGGCTGACAAGCCAGTGGAGCACTGTTCGACCGCGTCCAACACTTCAATATGGTTGGTAGATGGAGAAAAGGAAACAGGACCACAAACTGGGCCGTTGTCGTATTGGTCGCAAGGATGATCATAACTGTGATAAGATACATTTGTAGTCTTGGTTGGCAAACTCCTAGTACGGAGTTCAGATAAATCAGAAAAGGAGAGGCGAGGTGTGACAAAAGGAGAATGCGGAAGAACAGTGAATAGCGGAGTCCTTGGCATGTCGGCAGGGCACAGTTCGGTTGCATTTGAAACATCGATACAGTTGGTAGGGTCTATTTCGTTGGCAGCGTCTATTGCGTTGGCAGACAAAGGAGATAAAACTCGACGAGAAATGGAACCGTTGTCGTACTGGTCACAAGGATGGTCGTAACTGTAATGGGGAACACCTGTAGTTTTGGTTGCCGAACTCCTAGTACGGAGTACAGATAAATCTGAGAGCAAGAGACGAGGTGTGACAAAGGGAGAAAGCGGGAAAACAGTCAATGGTGAGGCCTGTGGCATATCACCATTCACCGGGTCCGAAGAAGGCCGGCAGATGGCCGACGGATCGATAAAGCACTGTTCGATCAAACGCACAGCCTCAATGCAACCGGTATCATCCACAGAACTGGCAGACGGAAGACCAGTAGGCCGATCACAGTTTGGCAAACCACAAATTTCAATAAGGTTAGCATGGTCCATTGCGCCGGTGGACAGAGTACAGGAAACCGGATCACAACGTGGGCTCTTGCTATGCCCGTCAAGTGCATGATCATTCAATATACAAGTGTTAGGGGCAACAGCGGATGACGAGCCCTGCGGCACACCAACGCTGTGGCACTGCAAGTGGTGCCTATTGTTGAATAGTTTAAGGGTCCGTCCAAAATGGTCATCTTGGACGTTTAGTATTGGTTTATCCCGGACAATATAAATATATATATATATATATATATATATATATATATATATATATATATATATATATATATATATATATATATATATATATATATATATATATATATATATATATATATATATATATTATATTATTATAGTATTAACTTTACTCACGCTTTGCACGCCATGCGTGTGACTATTTTAGCCAGTAGCAGATGATTTTTACCTTGAACACGTTTTGGAATAGTCCTCTCCTTGATTGGACGATTTTGGAAAAAATGCCCACGAAATTAACCTTTAATGGGCGATATTGGATAAAACAGCCTACAAAAAAAACACATTTATTGGGTAAAAGTGAAATAACCGCCTACGAAAAACACAATATTTATTGGATGTGATTGAATAAAACAGCCTACGAAAAAAAACTGTTACGGCTATTATCGAAAAAACGCCTACTAAAAAAAAAACTTTTATTGGGCGATATTGGAAAAAAAACTTACGAAAAAACCCAACCTTTAATGGCTGATAATGAAAAAAACCGCATACAAAAAAACCCAGCCTTCAATGGCTGATATTGGGAAAACCCGCCGATGTACTACTTCGGTGTTTTATTTATTTTCAACTTGTTTATATTGAGTTATGACGTATGCTTAAAATTGGGAAAAACCTTATAGTAACAACAAGTAAAGGAAAAAAGAATTTTTTAACACAAACTTTAATTTCAAATACACTCGATTTAGAAATACGAAAGATGTTCTAATTTAATTTTTTTGTTGAATCATGTATTGTCATCCAATATGAAGCTATGTTGAAAGTTTCAGCCTTCTAACTAGTCAAAAAGCTGGTTAAATTTTACTTGCAAGATTTGCTTACAGAGAAAGTCACACACACACACACTCAAACAGAGATTGTAACCTAAATAAAAGTTTGTAAAAATATTTAGAGCATGAACTAAAATTGAACAAAAATCAAATAAAAACGAATTTTTTTTAATCTGAATAAAATAAAAATAAAAACGAAAATTATTTCTTAACGAAATTTAACTTTGAATAGCTAAATAATAATAAAAACTACAATTATTTGATAAACTAAAATAAATTAATAATAATAAATTAAAAATAAGAATAAAATAAAAATAAGAACTAAAATTATTTACTGAACTAAAATAACACTGATATATATATATATATATATATATATATATATATATATATATATATATATATATATATATATATGTGTGTGTGTGTGTGTGTGTGTGTGTGTGTGTGTGTGTGTGTGTGTGTGTGTGTGTGTGTGTGTGTGTGTGTGTGTGTGTGTGTGTGTGTGTGTTTGTGTGTGTGTGTGTACAGAGGTGGGCAAAATATTGACCTCAAGGTATTTTAAATACCAACTACTAAAATACTCTAAAAAAGTTATTAAATACCAAAATACCAAATACCTCTTCAAGGACTTCAAAATACTAAATTACCAAATACGTATTTCCAAATACTTTTATTTAAAATGCAAAGACAATTTATTCGACTCACATTATCTGAGAAATAAAAAACGTTTTCTACCAACAAATCACAAAACAAGTTCGTTGTTTGCCTTTAACAGTTACTGCTGCTGAAAATTTTCATCAGTCATACATGCTGTTTTTTTGTTAAGCACCATTCCTCCATATGAAAACAGCCGCTCAACCGGCGCAGAAGATTGTATCCCATTGTTGTCTTTTAAAATAATTTGCATCACTGTAGGACACTTGTGAAAATATCAAATTAAGTAGACTTGTCATCAAGATATTAAAAAACTTCAACATCTGTGACAACTTTATTTGATCAAGTTGCGACACTTTCAAAGGAAAAAAATCACAACTTTCTAGCATGACTAAATCAGATGTTCTACTTTCCTCGGTGTCAATTACACCTGCAAGTTCTTCTTTAGTTCTCACCAGAAAAAAACATTTTATTCTTTCCAGACTGTCTGCTGGGACCCGTCTTAATTTAAAAAAAGAATGATATACAGATGCCGAAATTGTCATGCACTTCACACAACAATTCTGCTACACGATTGTAAGTATGACTTCCAGCAAATCTGCGACAAGCTAATGCTGCAGATCTTCTTGAGAAGTTTGATATATTAATCAAGTGAACAGTAACACCTAGACAACGTCTACGATTTGATGACCATACATCAGCCGTTGTACATTGAAACGTTTGCTCTGCCAGGATCTGCTTTAATTTTTAATTCACTCGTACCTTCATTTCATCCATGCGTCTACCAAGGGTTCGCCGAGACATTACCGTCACTTCATTTTTCATCTTTGTTAAAATTGTATAGCCCGAACTTGAACAGAGACAACATTTCACCTTTATGGACCCGTTTTCGTTGTATATTTGATTTGGCAAGTGACGACGATTATGCGACTGTTAATAATTGATGAATAATAATAATTTTGTAATTTACATTAAGCTGCTTTCAGAGGAAGCATTAAAATTTAAATCAATATTTATATGTTATATATCGCAGCAATAGCAACGGGCATGTTTTTTATTCACCAGATTATCAACCACACTCACCAAAGCTTTTTTTTAATTCATAAAATATCTCTGTTACGTGTTTTTCAATTTCACTTAGATGAGCCTTTGAGGTGTCGCTGCTATTGCTCCGGCGATTCGTCGTGGTTACAATCGGTAAAATTGCTACTGTGCCGGCAGTCCCGTATGTCTACCTAAAAAATAAAACAAGTCTAAAACTAAACCCTAACCCTTTATGTAAAATACTGATTTATTAATGTAAAATACTATTTATTTATCTATTATAAACACAGCAGCTCCTATTATTATAAAACACAACAGTTACTTCTCGCCTCCGTCTCGCTACAGTTAATAATCGGAAAGTCAAAACATAGAACCAATACACTACACTTTAGAAAATTTGTACATCTTTATTAAATAATCAAAGAATCAATCGTTTTGGCAAAACCGTCAGAACAACAGCATTTTTACCACTTAAAGAACATTTTAAGTTTTGGTTTTTGTTTCTGCACTGCAAGGAGCTTCACATGCTGAAATTTGAACGAGATTGTTGAGGAAATTAGAGACACAGGAAGAATGCACGTTGGCTGATCTAGTCAAAGAATGTGAATTTATAACAAGTTTAAGAATAGATTCAGACATCATAGACAGCAACGGACAAATCGTGAACACAGTGCAACAAATTACCAGGAAGAAGTCACGACCCGGGTTCCCTAGCAAAGACGCCCACCGACCTTCAACCAAAGGTGTTTGTTTCATCTGTGGTTCGCCTGAGCATTTTCAAAAAAGTTGTCCAAAAAAGGAAAATAAAACAACTGCTCATCACAAAGGAAAGGTCATGAAGAGTGTCGGAAGTGTGGTTGCCAATCTGAGTACACAGAAGTCAGTTTTGGTGATACTCAGGTTCAAATGCAGTAGGATTCTGGTGCAGACGTTACATTAATCAACAAAGACACATGGCAACAGATCGGTTCGCCTGCCTTGGAGAAGTCAACGACGATACTGGGAGCTGCAAATGGAAGTCCGATTGAGGTCCAGGCACAATTTTACTACAGTTCACCTGTAAATGACATTCAGGCCACGGTCGCAGCTATGTGGCTGCAAACGTTGAAGAGCTGTTAGACAATGAAGGGATGAATAAACTCCCACCTCTTCACAAAGCATTCAATGCTATTTGTTGCAAAATTGAGCAAAGGCAGAGTGAAGGAAAGCAACTCTCCGGAGAGTCACCATGGCCAGCACCTGATTGTGCATGGGAAAGGATCTATATCAACTATTTTGGTCCAATTAAAGGAATGATGTTTTTTGTATTAGTATATGCCTTCTCCAAGTGGCCTGAAATTGCTTAAATGAGGACATCAGCGACCACTGCTACAATCAAGGAACTAAGTAGAATTTTTACACAGCATGGTTACCCAAAGATTCTAGTGTCGGACAATCTGTACACAGTTTGTTTCGAAGGAGTTCCAGGATTTTTGCCAAAATCATGACCTTAACCACATAAGATCGCCTCCGTATCAACCTCACTGCAACGGACAAGCTGATACGTTCAATCGAGTGCTTAAAAAATTGCAGGGAAAGAGTTCGTCGGCGGACGTGCTGCAGAAGTTCTTGCTGACGTATAGGACAACGCCTTTATCGTCATCAGAAGAACTGAAAACTTCTGCAGAACTACTCATGGGTAGACAGTTAAGAATTCCATTGACTGACCTCGGATTGAATGAAATCTATTCTCAAGCTGAGAAGATGGAGAAGACTAAGAAACCTGGAGGCCGCAAAAGAGAGTTTGCCGAAAAAGATGCTGTTTACGTACGGACATACGATGACCTAAAGCAACCAGAATGGACACCTGGCAGAATTATCAAGCGCCTGGGGCAGACAGTTTACGATGTAGAAGTCGGGAGAAAAGTGATGCGGCGGCAATGCAACCAGCTGCGGAAACGAGCATTAGAAAACTCGTTAGAAGTGATAGCTGATGCTTTTGACATTCCTCTCCTGCCACCAAGCCAATCACAGAAGGTTATCGAGGACCTTAGCAGCATCACCGTTAATGACGCCTCACTGAACAAAGACAACCTTTAGAGCAAGACAGACCAAATGCAGAAGGTGAGGCTTACAAGAGCACGTCGACCTCCTAGAATACTTGATATGGATGCTTCAAAAAAGAGATATGAGTTTGTTTAGGGGGGAGGTGTTGTAGAGAAACTTTAATTAATTAATTAATTAGATATTAAAATTCTAGTTATATTATTATCAATGGTATTTTCTTTGTTGCTTTAGCTACCCTGTTTAACTTTCTTTTCTTGTTGTTGTTTCGCTCTGATTTTTGCAATGTGATACTTAAGTGTGTCAGCTGTTTAAAAGGGAAAATGATCCGAAAATCATTTCCTAAGGTCAGCATTTTTCAGATGCATCATCCACTTGAATAGTTTACTCTGATGTATGTGGACCAATTAAGATATTAACACCATGTAAAAAGAAGTATTTTAATACTTTTATTGATGACTACTTCAGATCTGTGATATTTCAGTTACAACATTTTTCAATTACAGTTACAGTTAAAGTTACAACATTTTTCAGTTTCGGCTAAAGTTATTTTTTCACAAACATTTTTCAGTGACTATTACAGTTATTTATTTTTAAGTTAAAGCTACAGTTAACTGTAGATTCTATACACATCCTAAAAATGGTAAAACTTAGTTTTTATTTCATTTATTTTTAAAATGGTTAAACTTTAAGTTTATTTTTTTTTAAACCACAAGTCTCTAGATTCTTTGAGCGCCTTTCCTTTTTCCTGCAGTCATAGCACTGCAAACTGAGAAGACAAGCTCCACATATGCTTCTGAAGCAGGTGCTGTCTCCGAAGCTGTCCAGAAACTTATTCATGTTTGATTAGTTGCTAATCTTTTTGAAGCACAACGATAAGCATTAATTTCATCATCAACTGAACTTTCATGCCTAGACTGCTTGCTCAAAGAAATAGAAGCTTCAATTTCTTGGCACATTTCAGTCTAGCATTTGCAATCTTGGAATACACCTCGACGGCCAGCTAGTCATGAAAACTCAAAGACAACAATGCGATGTGATGCGTTATAACTATTACCACGACGGCATGCGATTTTTGATTCGCAATATTTTTTTTAATGGTATTTTTTACACTATATAGTATATTCAAACTCAGAATTTGTATCTTTATTTTAAAATATTAGTGAAGTTTAAAAAAATTATTTTGAAATTTTTATGCGACTACCTAGGATAAGGTTTGGGGTAGGGATAGGGTTAGGGTTAGGGTTAGGGTTAGGGTTAGGGGTATGGTTAGTGTTAGGGTTAGGGTTAGGGTTAGGGTTAGTAGCAATTTTACCGATTGCAATCACGACGAACCGCCGGGGCAATCGCAGCGACCATGTGAGACGAGTAGCGGTCCGTCTTGTCCTCAGAAGATACAAATTTGACAAAATCTTGACATGACATTCAAGGCCGCCTTCACTGACTGCTCGTTCATTTAAGGAATCTACTCAAGTTAGACTTCATCCTTGTTTACAAGTGTCCGCGTGTCAGCACTCCTACATAACTCAAAGAAATGCTGCAACCTAACTCCAACGTTCCTGCTCTCACACCGTCTTCGCTCAACAACCCGAGGCAAATTTATCATTTCTCGAACAAGCACTAAAAGGTTAGGACCAAGAACATTTTTGACAGCAGGACAAGCCTTTTGGAATGTACACTTAAAATTATGCAACAATCACAACAGCACTATCAACAACTCGGACATAAAATAAAACCAATAATTAATTGATTTTTCAAATAATTACATTTAAAATATTTTTCAGTTAGTATTATTTTTGTATTATTTAGCTGAATTGATTATTCAAGTACTATTACAGTTCAAGTTATTTGTCATATTTCAGTTACTATTAACCCAGTTTAACCCATTTTTTCATTTTTGAACACCACAAGTTTTTTTGGCTTGCTTTTTATATACAAGCAACCGACAAAATATTTGTTTTGTTATAAATGTTTTGTTTAATTTTATTTTTGTCCTAGAAAGTGCAGGATAAGACATATAAAATTTCAAAGTTTATTATTGTCGCAAGTTGTCATCCTGATACAGTTTCATTCTGAATTGGTATTTAAAGCATACTGTAAAGATTGTTTTTTCATGGAGGACATTAAACCAGTGTAAGTTAACACCAACTGCACATTTTGACACATTTTACTAGTTTTTTTTCTACACTTCACACTTAGCACAGCGTTGTTTGGTGGGATTATCTATAAAGAGGTTTCTGCGTGTATCTTCACGGACTCTTATTGGGACACGACTCTTGAGTGGTTTTGGTCGTCTAGAAAATACTTTCTTTTTGGCGGCTTATGTCTTATGAAAAACATTTTAACAATATCCTGAACACAGCTAATCGAATCCAGCGGTCTTTCTCTAGAAGATAAGGTGCGCCTACCCGTCTATACACATCCAACAGTCAGGCATTCATGATTGCCAGGCCATATCAACCGTTTTAGCAAACAAATACCACCGCCATTCATTTTTTTCCTATTTGACACATTTAAAATTGAAATATTGTAAGTATTAGTACAATGAGGTTCCCCAAGATTTGTCAAGATTTGTCCATGCTATGGGAGCAATTATGCAGTCATTTTTGACGAATTGTCCCGAAAGCTGCAAAGTTTTTGACTGCAGCATACTCTAAGAGTTTCAAAGGAAAAGCAATATCCAAAACAGCATGGTTAAACAAAGATGACGACAACTTTGTCCGCAAATCATATTAATGTCTATTTTCGGGTTGATTTTCCAATTTATTTATTTTCAATATCTCTTTTAAAAAAGCCTAAAATATCTAATAAAAAGCAAATAAACCAAACATTAGAAACTAAAGATAATAAAATATGGAATAATAGAAATAATAAATCAGCTAAATTACCAAAATAACCACTAGATAAAAAATAAAAATTAAATTTTCTAGTGCACCCTCTAACGGTGCGCAAGTAGAAAATGGATTAATATTGGTATAAACTGTCCATTATTTTTCTATCATTCTCCGTTTTCAGTTAGTATTACAGTTAACTTGAACATAACTGCTCCAGATATACAAAAGTTTACTTGCTACAAAGTTGCAAAAGTATGGTAATTATGTACGAAATAAATTTAACAGATCAATGAAAGTTTTAAGTTGCGAAAATGGTACAGAATTCCTTTCTCAAAACACTCAAGGAATACTTATAAGAGAAGCCATTGAATTTCAGACAAGTGTGCCATATAATCCAGAAAAAAAAATTCTTCTGATCACCTGATTGATGTTGTGAGCACTTTTACCGGATGTGGTCTGGTTTGTGATCCGATCCTATTGTCTGACGATCTTTCCCAATTTTTTGTTAGCATCCCTTCACTCGACAATAGTTTTGAACATGAATAATCCTAACATTACCTTTTGTCGGACGGGAAGAAATAGATACAACAATTGGTTTTCTTCGTTTACTATGCCATGTACCTATATCCTTTCAATTGTTAATATTCGTTTACTAACTTTAATAATTCTATTTTATACCCTAATAATAATTATTTCTCATACATTTTTATCTCTCTTAATCATAATCTCTTTTACTATGCCTTGTACTTATATCTTTATAATAGTTACTATTCGTTTATTGACTTTAATATTTTATTTTATACCCTAATAATAACTAATTGATTTGCAATACATTTTTATTTTTTTTACTCATAAATGCTTTCACCTTATCCTATCATCATACTTTCTAACTTTACCTGGTCCAATTCACCTTACCAAATTTGTTTATTTTTGATTTGCTTGCGTCAGTTTGTTTATTTCTGTTCTGACGTTGACTTCTGTTCAGAGCTGCTTTGTTTTTTTCGGCTCTGAAGATGGAATGTAATTTTCCGAAACTGCAGTCAGTTACTAAAATAAAATGACTAATAAATCTGACTACTGTCGTTTTTCTTCTGCGTTTCGCCATGTTGAGAATCTGCCACGTAAATTGATTAACGCTAAATGGGCCGTAATCTTCACCGGAGCTTGTATTAAAGAATATATATATATATATATATATATATATATATATATATATATATATATATATATATATATATATATATATATATATATATATATATATATATATATATATATATATATATATATATATATATATATATATATATATATATATATATATATATATATATATATATATATATATATATATATATATATATATATATATATATTTTTTTTTTTTTTTTTTGAATACTTTGGCGCTATATGTTCTTTTAGGCAAACTCGATTGAAAAAAGTGGCGCACTTGGCTGAATCGATTTTATTTTTAATTTTTTCCAATACTCTAAATCGGTTTAAAAATAATTTTTTACCAAACACAAACTCCATAATCTTATAGGCTTATAGATCTATTTCGGCAATTTTTTGCCATCATCAGAGCCGTTTAACTTTTTTAAAATAAAATGCAGTGACTAAATGGTAAAAGATACAACTAATTGAAAGGAATTAAAATACAATTTAAATAAAATTTAAATTCATTATATACAAATGTAACAACATAAAAAATATTTAAATTAAAATAATTATAATAATAACAGTAATAACTAAATAATTAAGATCAGTTAGTAAAGCCTTTAACAACGGAATTACAGTCAACTTCAAGGACGTGACTGGAAGAAGAATCACATACATTATCTATAACCTTTGAAACACAAACGTCTGGTACAAAACATTCATTCAACGAAGAAATACCTGAAGAAACATTGGCACTATTAACATGCATATTTTTAACAGAAGTTGTAGATGAGTTAAAACATTTATTAGTATTATTATTAGTTTTATTACTATTTAGAGAACCAAAAAGTTTAAGAGTTAAATCAAAAGAATACCATTGTTTATTAATTAAAGGCTTACATTTATTAATAGCTAAAACTTCTTTTAATTTTAACTTAATGGGTTGATTTTCTTTCATTAGTATACTGGTGTTATCAATTAGAAATTTATGTGATAGTTTGATTGAATGTTGTGTTGACATATGTTGGTATATGGCACCACTTAGACAATGCATAGTCAATCTACGAGACAGAGTAGTTCTAGTATGACCAATGTAATTTTCCACCTGACCATGTGGAAACGGACACGAAAATTGGTACACTAGGTTGGTTTGTGCTACAGGGCTAGAAACATTATTTATACTATTTTTAATTAAAAGATTATGAGTTTTTCCATTGTTATAATAGATGTGTAACTTGAGTGTATTATCTTTATTTACAACCTTAATATTATCATACACAATGTTTTTCAACACTTTTTCATCTATTTTATAATTATTAGACATCTGATTAGCATAATATAATGGAATTATACAAGAATTTGATGAGTTATTGGTATTAGGTTTTGAAACATGTTTTTTATCAGTAATACGTGACATAAATTTATTTATAGTTGCATCAACAATAGAATTAGAATAATTATTATTTATCAAAAGTTGTTTCACTTGTAGAATTTCGTTGTGAAAATCATACCATGTTTCGGAAAATTTATAGGCCCTATTAATATAATTATTAATAACATTTAGTTTATATCTTTCAGGACAATCGCTATTATAATTAAGACAATTGTCTGTGCTTGTGGGTTTAGTATAGACCTGGCAAGATAGTTTTGATACATTTCGAGTAACTAAAGTATCCAAAAAAGGAATTTGATGTTTATTATTAGCAAGTTCATAAGTAAATTGTTGTTTAGAATTTTTTTACAAATGCATCTCTCAGTTTAAATAGTTCTTCTAAGTTATCAACTGAAACAAATATATCGTCAACATAACGGCAATACAGAAAAGGTTTGGTGTGATTTTCAAATACACGTGCTTCAAGATCACCCATATAAAAATTAGCGAAAGTCGGGCCCAACGGGGACCCCATAGCTACACCGTCAATTTGTACATATAAGTCTCCATTAGGTGATAAAAAAAGGAGATTGCGTTGTACATATATAAAGTAATTCTTTCAAGACTTCAGGGCTGATTTGAGGAGGCTGAATACTAGGATGTGAATAAACACACTTACAAATTATATTTATAGTGTCTATAACAGGTACGTTGGTAAACAAACTTTCAACATCTAAAGACGCAATTATATTAGAACTTCCATTACTATGAATTAGATCAACAAAATCATAAGAAGATTTAAGACTATATTGAGAAGGACAATAAGGAGAAATAATTTTATTAATTTCTTTAGCAACATTATAAGTAACAGCAGGGCATTGTGAAATAATAGGTTTTAATGAGTTATCTTTCTTATGTATTTTAACATTACCATAAATATAACCAGGTTTATAGTCACCTATTATTTTAGAAAAAATTGTTATCTTTTTAATAAGAGTCGCAATGATCTTATTTAGTTTAGATCTGATCTTAACAGTAGGATCAGCTTTCACTTTTTGAAATTTAGAGCTGTCAGAGAGAATTGTATTGAGCTTGGAAAAATAATTGTCACGATTTAAAATGACGTACGTAGGTGATTTGTCAGCTTTACGGATAATTATCTGAGTATTTTTACGTAGTTGAGAGGCAGCATTCAATAACTTCTTAGGTAAGGTAGACTTAAAATTTGAGCATCGATGTTTATAACCTTCAGCTAGTAATAGAGGCTTCAAAGTTGATTTTACAGTAATTTTATTTTTGGCTTCTAAATTTAAGATATCATTGTACAATATTTCAAGTTCGGTTTGTTTGTGTAGTTGATCATAAGGCTTACGTAAATGATAATTATAACCGAGCATTAAAAAGTCACATTCATCGTCAGACAATTTATAATCGGACAAATTAACGTATGTAGTACGATTTTGTTTAAATAGTAAGAGACCTCCATACAATCGAGAAAGTTTTTTAACAATTTTAACTTCCTTCACACGTTCGGATTTCGTAAAGTGTTCGTTGACAAGTTGGAGGAATTTATGGACGTCTGTACCAAAGTTGTCTTCTGTGGTTGTAGACATTTCTTCTGCGTACCTTGCCTGTAATTCTATAAGTTCTCGTTCTTTCTGCACAATCTGAGATTGTAGAAGATCTTCAACTTTTGCATTTCGATTTGTAGCCGAAATCGAGCAAGTAGTAGTTTTTGAATACTTCGGCGCTATATGTTCTTTTAGGCAAACTCGATTGAAAAAAGTGGCGCACTTGGCTGAATCGATTTTATTTTTAAATTTTTCCAATACTCTAAACCGGTTTAAAAATAATTTATTACCAAACACAAACTCCATAATCTTATAGGCTTATAGATCTATTTCGGAAATTTTTTGCCATCATCAGAGCCGTTTAACTTTTTTAACCCATTAATGCCTACTGCACCTTAATAAGGTGCAGTTATAAAATCTCGTTAAACGTTATCAAAAACTTAAAATTTATAGGATTTTTGGTTACCTCAGCATTGTTTACTTATTTTGTTAAACATTTAGCTTGCTTGCTGCCGCTATTCCCTTTGTTTTAATATTCTTTACGTTCGATTACTAAATTTTTTTGTTTGAAATGGCTTTTGCTAAATTACCGTCTAAAAGGTTTGCTTATTTGAAGTATTAAAGTAATATTTAATGTTTCTAAGTTAATAATTTAATTAGTAATTGTGTATTGTATTCTAATTTGTAAAAAATTATTTTTATTTTTATTTTCTGAATTAAATTATGTCGTTGGAATAACTGCACCTTATTAGGGTGCAGTAGGCACAAATGTGTACATTGATGTATTTTCTTGGGTTTCAATCTTTATTGTTGATTATATTATCATTTCCTATCAGATTCACAGTCAATGAGGTACTTTCGTTATTGGAAGATGACACTTTTGTAGATGCTGAAGTATATTTGCTACCTCCAGCATCTGGACAATGTTCTGATGAAGACAGTGGTGATGAGGAAGCCCTAAATGCTAACAATCTCAGTTCACTTCAGTTAACTGCTCCAGCTGATTTTTGTATTAATTATGGTGATGAAATTTTAAACAGTTTAGACAAAGCTGAAGATGAAATTAGTTATACAGAGCTCCTGTCTTCTTCAATTCCAAAAAATAATGAAAGACTTTGGAAAACATCCAACTTGCCTGAAAAAGATTTTGGTCCAAAACCAACAGAAAAGAAATTAAAAACTGGATTAACCCCTATCCAACTATTTAATGCCTTTTTTGATGATGATCTAATTGAATATGTCAAAAATATGACAGAATTATATGCTAGACGAGACAAGTTGAAACACAATTTTTCAACAAGTATAGAAGAAATTAGATTATTTATTGCAATGCTTCTTCTATCTGGATATACCTGTTTACCTAGAAGAAGAAATTATTGGGAAAATTGTCCAGATGTTCATAATGAGGCTATGTCAAATTGTATGTCTAGAAATCGGTTTGAAGAATTGATGTCAGTTTTTCATTTATGTGATAATAACAATTTGGACAAAAATGATAAAATGGCAAAGATAAGGTCATTTTTTGCTATGATAAATGTAAAATGTTTAGAATATTTTATGAATTCTGAGCACCTTTCCATAGATGAGTCTATGGTGCCTTATTATGGTAGACATAGCACTAAGCAAAGAATAGTTGGCAAGCCAATTCGAATGGGTTACAAAATGTGGGTTCTGGCTAGTAGTGAAGAATATGTGGTCCAATTTGAACCTTATCAAGGTGCCAAAGGATCAGCACCCCGTGTCAGAAGCTCAGCTACAAACTGGGGATTGGGAGAAAAAGTTGTGTTAGATTTGATGGAGGAGTTACCCAGAAATGTCTCATACCATGTTTTTATTGACAACTTTTTCACATCATTCCGACTATTGGAAAAGTTTGATGAAAAGAAAATTAAATGCACTGGAGTGATAAGATGCAACAAATTAGGAAACTGTCCTGTAATGCTACAAAAACAATTAGAAAAGAAAGAAAGAGGACATTTTGATGTTGTTACAGAAAAAAACAATTTATTCACTGTTGTTGGTTGGAATGACAACAGAAGTGTATACCTAGCTTCCAATAACATTGGACTGGAACCTACTGTTCAAGCAGCAAGGTGGTGTCGAAATACAAGACAAAGAATAATGGTAACTCAACCACAAGTTGTGAAGCAGTATAACAAATACATGGGCGGTGTAGATAGGTGTGACCAAAATATCGCAGCCTACAGGATTTCTATTAGAAACAAAAAGTGGTGGTGGGCATTATTTGCCTGGGTACCTGACATGGTAATCCAAAATTGTTGGCTAATTTATAGACAAAATAAATCTGAAAACGATGAAAATTTGGATTTGTTATCTTTTCGTAGAAAAATAGTTTTAGATTATTTGAGTTTGTACACACCGGCAAAATCAACATCTGGTCGTCCAAAAGGGAAACTTCTATCAGCTGACAAAAGAGTCAGTGTTGCTGTTAGAACAGATAGAAAAGATCATTTTCAGAGTCATTTAGACACACACAAAAGATGCGCCCAGTGCCACAAAAATACAAAAAAGGGGTGCAAAAAATGTGGCATTGGCTTGCATGATTATTGTTTCGAGGAATGGCATCAAATTGAATGATTTGAATCATATACTATTGTTTTTGCATACATTGAAGCATTATTATTTAATTTTTTGCTTTCATGTTGTCGATGTACACATTTGTGCCTACTGCACCCTATTAAGGTGCATTAGAAAATTTGATAATTTGGTATAAAAGTTGACAAAATTTTGAAAATAATTGTTCTATCTTGTTTTAATAAAGTGTCATTGAGTTAATAAACAGATTTTTATCAAATTTAAAAATTTGGGCATTAATGGGTTAAAATAAAATGCAGTGACTAAATGGTAAAAGATACAACTAATTGAAAGGAATTAAATTATATATATATATATATATATATATATATATATATATATATATATATATATATATATATATATATATATATATATATATATATATATATATATATATATATATATATATATATATATATATATATATATATATATATATATATATATATATATATATATATAGATTTTCACGAATGCAAGCTCTATTAAATATAACGGCCCATTTCTTATTGCAACACTTTTGAATCAAATTCGTCAGCTGTCTCCATTCTTTTCTTATGTTCAAAACAGTACAAACATTTTCAAAATCTTTATTTAAACGAGTAGACCGGCCGGTTTCGGCATTTGCCATCATCGGTACTCAACTGTTTAAATGTAAACAACATAGACATATATACCAATATTTACGAAGACAGGAAAGTTTTTTAAATCGAATATACTAGAATTTGTAAATAAAATAACTTAAAATGAACTGAAATGTATAATTAAAATATATACCATAAAACTAAAGAATTAAAATTTTTTTTTGTAAATCAGTCTATATAAAAATTTTGTAATCCGATAAAGTCGGAACTATTTAAAACCAATTATGCATTACTGTCTTTACCGACGCAATGTAATATCACCACTTTTGATCATATGGCAAAACGACATTATAACCGCATTTCCACTGTCAACAACACCTTCATTTTCCCTGCTGCCGTCAGCCTGTGTGACGGTGACATTAGAAAGGTTATGAATCACTGTCTTTTCCAACGCAATGTGATATTACCACTATTGATTATATGGCAAAACGACATTGTAACCGCATTTCCACTGTCAACAACCCCTTCATCTTCGCCGCCGCCGTCAGCCTGTGTGACGGTGACATTAGAAAGGTTCGAAGCAATCTCCGGAACAGAACCACACGCGTCACTAGAGGGGCCAGAAACAGCAAGTGGCTCGGGCTCATCATCCTTAACTTCATCATCAATGTCACAAACAAGGCCATGCACATTACTCAAGCAATCTCCAGATTCATCAGAAAGCGGAGGTGGAGATACCTGCGTTGATGGGTGTACGTCTTGTCGTAGTGCCGGTAGTGCCTGGTGAACCTCAGATTTCGAATTCTTGACGCAGAGAACAGATAAATTTGTAAAAGAGGAACAACCAGTAGCATCACCGATAGAGGGAGCTGACACACAAGGAATCTTATTGTTTCCAGAGTTATTGGTAGAAGTTGTACTTGATGTTTGACGTATGGAAGAGTGGATTGAGTTATTATTGAACAAACGTAGTATTCGTCCAAAATGGTCGTCTTGTACATTTATTCCAGGTTTATTTTGGACAATATGGATGGCCTCTAAGATTTTTAGACGATAAGGATCAGGTTCACGATTGAGCACGACAGTGTTGTCATCGAGAATTTGTCTTGTAAGCTTTTGGTTGTGTGCAGTTCTGAAGTGGGCTAAAATGCTTCCACCTTGAGTATGCATAGTGAGGCGTCTGGAAAGAGCCGTACGTGTATGCCCGATGTAAGTTTCTATGTTCTTATGGGAGTAGGGACAAGTAAATTTGTAAACGACGTTTGCTTGTTGTAAATAGTTGGAATGATGACGACTGTTGCGCATTATCATTGTATGCGATTTTCTGTCGTTATAGTAAATGTTAAAGTTCAGCTTCTGTGTCAGACGGTCTTTCACCTTGACGTTTTCTATAATTATATCACGGATAATTTTTTCATCAAATTTGTAACGATCATGCATCTGCGCACAGTAACGAACGCTGATTTTTTCAATCTCTGGTTGACTATCAATAAGGTGAGAGTTGGTTCTTTTTTTGGCTAAGAAGGTGTTTAAGACTTTATCAATCATGGTGTTGGTGTAGTTGTTATCAATGAGAAGGACTTTGATGCGTTCAACTTCAGCATTGAATTTTATCCAATCATCAGATATTTCATAAGCCCTAGATATTAAGTTGCAAATAACTCCTTCCTTGTATCTATCAGGGCAGTAACCAGCACCATTCATACATACATCCTCATTAGTCGGTTTCACGTAAACTTCGTATGTAAGACCGGATGCAGCCTGAGTAACGAGGACGTCGAGGAAGGCGAGTCGCTGTTGAATGTCACTATGTTCGACCGCAAACTTCAACACAGAATTTTTCTGAAAAGTAGTTTTCACCTCTTCTAATTGAGCGGAATTCTGACATATGAGAAAAATGTCATCAACATATCGAGTATACAGAACTGGTTTATCTATCTCGCCAAATGAAATCTTTTCCAAATGTCCCATGTAGAAGCTGGCAAAGACAGGCCCAAGTGGGGAGCCCATAGCAACTCCGTCAATCTGCAAAAACAACTGGCCACTGGGGTGTCTGAAGGGCAACTCCTTAGTGCACAGACGAAGTAGCTCTGCCATTGTTGCTTCGGGGATTGTTGGAGGACGTGAAGTTTCGACGTGGTACACATATTTCAAGATTATGTCTATGGTCTCATCAGTGGGAACGTTGGTAAACAGGCTAGTAACGTCGAGGGAAGCCATTACACCACATACATCGCGGTGACCCTTGATGAGATTAACAAACTCGAATGAAGATTTGACAGTGTGTTGAGTTGGACAATATGGAGAAATTACTGTAACAAGGAATTTTGCAAGATTAAAAGTAGGCGTAGGACATTGAGATATTATTGGTCGAAGAGGATTGCCTGTTTTGTGTATTTTTACGTTTCCGTAAATATACCCTGGAGAAAATTCACCAATTATTTGTTGTAAAGTGCATTTTGGATCCTTAGCAAGGATGCCAGCAATAAGTTTATTAGCTTTAGTTTTAATATGAATTGTGGGGTCTCTGGAAATTTTTCGAAACTTTGACAAATCGGATACAATTTCATTAAGTTTACTAAGGTAGTCATCCTTATCCAGGATAACGTAAGAATTTGATTTATCGGACTTTCGAATTATTATACTGGAATTGTTTTTCAAAGATGCTGCTGCGTATATATATATATATATATATATATATATATATATATATATATATATAGATATATATATATATATATATATATTATTTATTTATTTAACGTGCTCTCTAAAAAGAAAAATTTCTCAGAGCACGAGGCGGCAGTGCCAAAATAAACGAACGAACAGAATCACACATCAGAAACAAAAAGGGTCAATATCCGTTCGTCATACGAAGAAAAAAATGAGTTTTAAGTCGTTTCCTAAAAACATAAACGCTATCGACAGTTTCGAATCTTCAGTTCATCTCTAAGGTTTTGGAACGGGCGGTTAACAAACAAATTCAACATCACCTGGATGGACACAACCTTCTACCGGAGCATCAGTCTGCCTATCGGAGGTGCCGTTCGACGGAAACTGCATTACTCAAGGTTACTTCGGATGTTCTCTTGGCAACCGATCGAGGGATGGTAACACTGCTCGCTATGCTCGATCTCAGCGCTGCATTCGATTGCGTTGATCATGGAATCCTCGTGACCAGATTGGATCGTACATTTGGCATTGATTCTGTGGCTCTTCGGTGGATCGGTTCGTATCTTTGCGATCGGAGGCAGTGTGTTCGTTATGGAAGTATCCTTTCTGGTTGGTCCTCGATTGTGTGTTGTGTTCCACAGGGTTCAATTCTAGGACCGCTATTCTTCATTGCATACACTTCAGATGTTTTTGCCCTGGCTGCTCAACGTGGTTTCAATATTCATGGTTATGCTGATGATCTACAAATCTACGATCATTGCGGCACTGAGAGTATCGGTGTGCTCGCGGACAGATTGGACGGCTGCGTTTCGGAGATAATGGAATGGATGAAATGCAATCGACTAAAGTTAAATGCTTCCAAGACAGAGGTCATTCTACTGGGATCCTCTAGACGTTGGTTGCACTGCACCTTTGACGAGATCAATATAGCTGGAAACATCATTCGTCTCGTCGATAGGGTTCGCAATCTTGGGGTCATCATAGATTCTCAACTTTCAGCGAACACGTCGCAAAATTGGTCAACACCAGTTACTACCATCTACGACAGATGAGGTCAGTTCGCAAATCCCTCACGGTCGATTCTTCGCATGAACTTGCCCGCGCTTTGATCTTGTCTAGACTTGATTATTGTAGTTGTCTACTCAGTGGAATACCGGATCTGTTAATGAGGCGGCTTGATGGTGTCATGCGTGCCACGGCTAGGCTGATTCTGCGATTGCCTCGATACGGTCATGTCACTAAAGCAATTCACGACCGACTACACTGGCTAAACATGCAGGCGCGTATCGACATCAAGCTATCTCTCACTGCGTACCGATGCCTCCATGGTTCTGCGCCGTCGTACCTCTCCGGTCTGTGCATTCCGGTGACTCAGTTTCCTGGCCGATCTCACCTTCGCTCGGCTTCTTGTTCCTTCCTGCGGAACCAGGACGTTTGGACCGAGGGCTTTTGCAGTTTCTTGTCCAACTGCCTGGAACAATCTACCGATTGAACTTACCTAATATACCTATATATATATATATATATATACATATATATATATATATATATATATATATATATATATATATATATATATATATATATATATATATATATATATATATATATATATATATATATATATATATATATATATATATATATATATATATAATAATAATAATACGGAATTTATCAAGCGCCAAGGCACGCGACTGAGGCGCCCTCGGATAACCTAAAAATTGCATCGTTCAAAGGCTAATTTAAAATAAAAGGTTTTAAGTTTAGTTTTAAAGGAAGCGACGGATCCACAGTTTCGAATTTCGGCTGGCAGTGCATTCCAGACGATTGGCGATGCGTGTCGAAAGGATCTCGCACCGATATTGTTGTTAGCTTTTGTCCGTGCGAGTTCAGGAGCTGTGGATGAGCGGAGCGGTCTTTGGATGGATCTGTTGTGAAGGAGTTGGTGAAGATATGTGGGCGATGAACAAAACCGAATTTTGTACGTTATCAGGGCGATTTTGTACAAAATTCGATAGTGTACCGGCAGCCAGTGAAGTTTGAAAAGACGGAATGAACACGACGACGATGACAGAGATGACGACGACGATGGCAGAGATGACGACGACGACAGAGATGACGACGAATCCAAAGGGTAGACTCGAAGGACCACTTTAGCAGCCCTATTCATCATTCTCTGGAGACGTTTTTGGTGGTTCAGAGGAATGCCAAAAAGAAGGGAGTTACAATAATCGAGCCTTGACAAGATCAGACAACAAGCCAAGGAGTTGGCGTTTTCCCTCGATAAAAACTTTCTGACGTGGGCGATTGCTCTGATCTGATGATGGCATGAACGAATGACTGATGAAACGTGATTTGCAAAAGTGAGACGATTGTCAATCAACACACCAAGGCTTTTTAGAGTGGGGGAAAAAGGAATTGAGTGTTCTCCAACGGAAAGAGATTTTAAGTTGGAGAGAGCCTTAATCGAGTAACTGGATCCTAACAGAACAACCTCAGTTTTGGATGTATTGAACTGAAGGTTGTTGTGCAGAAACCAGTGTTCAATGGATCTGATGCAGTCGGTTAGTCTCTTAATTTCCAAGTCGGAGTCCCGGTAAGAGAGCGACTGGAAAAGCTGCGTGTCGTCAGCATATTGGTGATACGGTACATTCTGTTCACTGATAATGCTACATACAGGAGATATGTAGGTGGTGAAGAGAAGAGGCCCCAAGACAGAGCCCTGAGGAACACCGCTGGTGATCAGAACAGAAGATGAGCTGCAACCACCCAGTTTGACAAACTGCGACCGACCCGACAAGTAGGAAGCAAACCACAACAAGACGCTGCCACTGATGCCGAATTCGTTGTGGAGGCGGTCAAGAAGGGTGGAGTGACTAATTGTGTCGAAGGCAGCCGAGAGATCAAGGCCAGCGAGGAGAGTGGCCTTCTTGGAATCGCAAGAATGAAAGACGTTATCAAGGATGTGGAGCAGAGCAGTTTCAGTGGAGTGACATGAGCGATAAGCCGATTGATAGAGAGAGTAGTTAGAGTTGGTTATGATATGAGGTTGAACTCTCTTTAGAACCGTCCTCTCGATTATTTTAGAAATAGTTTTGAGGTTGGAGATAGGTCTAAAATTGGAGAGAATACTGTTATCTAGGGAAGGTTTTTTCAGAAGAGGTAGTAATTGGGCTCTTTTGTGCACAGACGGAAAGCATCCTTCACGGAAAGAGAGATTACATAGGTTAGAGATTGCTGTCGACAGCGTGTCGGAACAATGTATAAAAACTTGGTTAGGAAAAGAATCTAGAGGAGAAGGTTTTGAGTTAGCGATGAGTTTGCTTATTTCGGAAGGAGTCACTTCCTCAAAACTGGTTAAGAGAGGAGAATCATTTGATCTCCAGTAATGCTCAAAGTTACTGTTGTCAGAAGAGATGCGCTGACGAATGCTGTCATTGAGCGATTCGATCTTCTGAGTAAAGAAAGTACTAAAAGAATCTGCCAATTTTTCACTATCACCGTCGACAACTGTCTGCTTTTGCCGTCTATGAAGAAGGTTGTTGAGAGAGCGCCACAGGCTGCGAGGATTTTCAGAGCTTGATAGTGTTGCTCTGATAGATTCGGCCCGAGAAGCTAGGATGGCATGTTTTGCAAGAATCTTGGCTTCGTCATATTCCTTTTTATTCTCTGAGGAGAGAGAAGAAAAGTACTTTCGCTCGCATTTCCGTCGATGTTTTTTGGCAATGAGAGCTGAGTCAGAAAGAGTGTTGATGTAGGAGGTGACGCATTTTCTGATTGTTTTTATTTTGAGGGGTGCATGTAAATTAAGAATGTTGGTGATTGTTTCATCTATTAAATTGGCATATTGATCAGTGGATAAGCCGTCCGTGATGAGGAAGTTAGATGTTAGTAGGTCGTTGTTGAAGTTGCACCAGTTTATTGATTTTAGATTACGATAAGAAATAGAGGTACAGACTGGTGCAGGCTTTGACAGGTTGATGACAGAAGAAACAAGATAATGATCGGAAATGAAATGAGATGGGTGAATGACAATATTGGAAATGATGTTTGGGTGCGAGTTGGGGGTTATCAAAACATCAAGAATGTTTCCTTTCACGTGAGTAGGCTTGTTGATAAGTTGTGTCATGTCGAATTCGCTCAGAAGACCGGCGATGTCGTTGTTGATGGATGATGATGTGGCCGGGGTGTTGAAATCGCCACACATAATTAATTTTTTAGCGGAATGAGATTCGAGAAGTAGTGTGAGCTCGTCGGCAAAACCACTTAGAGTCCCAGGAGGGCGATAGACAATGATAATGATGAAAGGATGTGTTACATTGGTGACCTGAATGACAATGTGTTCAAAGGTAGTGGTGGTGAGAGATGTTAAAGGCTTACAATGAATGTGATTGTGGTGAATGAGAGCGAGACCACCGCCTCTGGAGGTGGTTGATGATGTACGATGTTGGTGAATAACTGAAAAACCAGGTGGTGCAATGTCATGTTTGATAGCATCGGGATCGTCCGGTTTAATCCAAGTCTCGGTGAGACACAACAAACTCAAGTCGAAATCGCCCATAACGTCGTGAATGAGAGCAGCTTTGTTGACTGCGGATCGAGCGTTGAGGAGACCCATATTAAGTTTGTTGTGCGGTTTGAGCTTATACAGCACTGCACTTTTGTGATGCGCTCTTGGCTTCCAAATTCTATTTTTAAAGAGGTTGTCTCTCACAGATCGCTTTAATCTGATGGCGGGAGACTGAGAAAGTTTTAACAAATCGGCTGAGGTGTAAACAATCCGTTCGGTAGACATCGGTGACGGTGAGCGATAACCGAAGGCTTGACCGATTGATTAAAACTGTAGTTAAGGTTTAAAAAAAACTATCGTAAATAAAACAATCCAGTGAGATAAAACGAAATATAGTTAAAAACGAACAAAAATTCGAATAATAGAATGAAACGAGTGCAATTTAAATTATCCGAGAAAACACGTTATGTTGACATAGACATGAACAAATATATATAAATATATATATATATATATATATATATATATATATATATATATATATATATATATATATATATATATATATATATATATATATATATATATATATATATATATATAAGAAGAAGAAGAAAAACGACAGTAAGGCAAATAGGTAAAATCTGATTACTCCGCACGCCAAAACCAATGAAGGGATTTGCACGACATTTGACATATTAAACATTTTCCATTTTTAAAATGTCTTGATAAAAGAAAAAAAATTTTTTGAATGTTTTTAGAAATGTAATTTTTACCAATGTTTTCGTCTATGCTATTATATCGCGGCTTGAGAAGCTGTTTTATTTTCATTCAATAGCTGTTCGAAATCAAAGTATTTTAAAATTAGAAGCTTAATTTTTTAATTATTATTGTTGTGCATCTTTTAAATTGTTTCGTTCGATGCGTGTCAGATTACGTTATAACTATAACCCAGACGGTAAGCGCCGGTAGTCGGGGCAATAACCGGTGAAAGTTCTATTGTTCCGTCGGTTTTGAATGATTAATAAAGATGTACATTTTCTGTAAAGGTTTAGGGTTAGGGTTTAATTTTATTACGGGACTGCCGGTACATTAGCAATTACGTCGTATCCGTCAGAGATAGCCAACATTTTCAACGATTATTTTGCTAGTGTGTTTACAGTAGATGATGGTAAAGATCCTAATTTAAAACACCAAACCTCTGAGCTCCTGGAAAAAATCTCTTATACTCCCGATGCTGTCCTTTTAGACCTAAAACGTCTCAAACGTTCATGCTCCTCTGGTCCTGATGGAATACCAAACATCATCCTAAAACGTTGTGCCCATGGTTTATAAACCCCACTCTGTCATATTTTTTATGTGTCTCTCAAGATGCGCAGGTTGCCAACAATTTTGAAGATTGCTTGCATCTCTCCAATTCATAAAAAAGGGCCCGACAAGTTGCCCTTCTAACTATAAGCCAATCTCACTTACAAAAACCTGTTGTCGTGTCATAGAAAAGGTAATCACCAAGGACATTTTGACTTACTTGTACACGCCCAACCTCATCTCCCATCATCAGCATGGGTTTCTAAGGCTCAAATCTACCTGTACAAACCTGCTTGAAGGCGTGTATGATTAATCATCGTGTCTAGAGAATTGTTAACGTACTGACATCATTTATTTTAATTTTCAGAAAGCATTTGATTCTGTTTTACACTCAAAGTTGATGACAAAACTGAAAGGATATGGAATATCTGGTGATTTGTTGGCGTGGATTATCGATTTTCTGAGTGCCCGCACACAGTTTGTTTGCGTTAATGGTCATCACTCTAGCCCAAGAAAAGTTACTAGCGGTGTTCCACAGGGTAGCGTCCTGGGACCAATACTTTTTGATATACATTAACGATATTACAGACAACCCAGTTTTCGAACAAATTTCAGTCAAGCAATTCGCGGATGACATCAAAATTTACAAAACATTCCAACCTGGAAATTTGGCGATGCAGGATGCGATTGACGAATTGGGATCCTGGAGTGAGATATGCAGTTAAATTTGGCCCTAACAAAGTGCTTCTTATGTTCCATCTATGGTCTAGCAATTAAGGAGCGTGATGTACCTGACTATCATATTGACTCTCATCAACTAGAGATTGTTGGTCACACAAGGGACCTTGGCGTTGTAATCAAAAATAACCTCAAATTTAAAAAAACACATCGACAGTATTGTACATGCGGCATCTGTTAGCTTACGGCTGATGAATTTATGTTTTACTACTAAAGATCCAGATCTCTTGACAAGAGCATTTTCCGTGTACGTACGACCACTACTTGAATATTGTTCTTCGGTGTGGAATCCACACCACATGCATTTGATCGACAGGTTCGAGAGAGTTCAAAAACGATTCACAAGAACTATTCCTTCTGTCAGTCGTCATCCTTATTAAACTCGTCTCAAATCTTTGGAACATCGCAGATTTATTGCTGACTTATGTCTATGCTACAAAATTCTAAATGGTCTTATTGACTCAACTTCAGTCACCAGCTTTGAATTGTCTGGTTACCAGGCCACAAAAGGCCATTGCTATAAGCTGAGGTCTGGCTTACACAAGATCGATGCTGCCAAGTTCTTCTTTTGCAACCGAGTAATAAAATCCTGGAATGCCCTGCCTCACGATGTAGTCAACTCAACTACCTACAGCCGTTTCCGATGTCTGATCAACGAAACCGATTTTTCAAAATTTCTAACACTCAATGATTTAAATACCCGATGACTTATATGTTTATTTTGCGTATTTGTTTATGTTACTATTTTTCTTTTATTTTTGCTTTGAATTATGTTCGAACGTACGCCTTATGTTTTCCGAACGGTGTTAGTGGCCTACGGGTCCTTCTGTTGGAGAAATTAATAATAAAAAAATAATAATAAATTTAACGGGAATAAAAAGCCACAACTAATCACATGAGTAAACACTTTTTATTACTAAGCTGGCGCAAAAACTAGTAGAGATATTGACTACAATTATTAAATAAAACAAATCAATTTTTTATAATTGTCATGAAAGATGGTTAAAAAAAACCTTGCAGATGGTGCCTTTGTGAGTTTTTTGGCAAAAAATGCATCTACTGCAAACACTAGTCATACAGATTTGTGTTCGCGGTCTCGTTTGCATCCTTCCGAATAGTCCGACACTTGTGCTTTAGATATTCTTTCTTTATTGTTACTGTAAATATTGAATATATTACAAATTAGTTTTCTGTTGTCTACTTGTAACACAATTTCAGAGTTATTTTAATTTCCCCAATTCCACAACTGCTTCCCATGCAAACCAACTAAACAGGGCTATGAACAATGGAAGATTTTCGTATACTTCCGGTTCTGTTATGGCTGTGGCATGGATATCTAGATATAACACCTGGATCCACAACCTAAACCCGAACCGATACGCTTTCGGCCTACACCGGCCGATAGCTTGCACGGCGTTACTCTTACCAAACTCTGTTTCATATGATTAATATAAACTACAAACGCAAATATTTTACATGTATTTATTAAATAATTCAATTATTTAGTGACTTTATCTAATTTTTTTTGAAGTATTAACATTCACTTTTTCATTAAATTGTTTAATATAGTTCTTTAACATGCAGTTAAAAAATGTACAAGATATTAATTCTTTAAAATTATGATTAGAGCAAAAAAAGTTGTCTACAACCAGTAAAGTTTCATGTACCATTATTCTTTCCACAATTCTGATAAACAGATCTCTTTGATTTGTTGAAGTAAGGAAAGATTTTAAACCCATTTCTGACTTTTTTAGCGAATCAAAGACTTTCCAATTACTGAGACAGGTAGTGAATGCATATACTGATGGTTTAAAAAAACCTCCTCTCTCAACTTTATTCAAATACTAGCTGAGTTACCCGGCGTTACCCGGGGATTTTAAAGGATTTTTATCGTTTTTCTCTCTGGCTCCCGTTTCCTTAACCGCTTGCTTTCCCGTTCCAGGTCGCTTTCTCACTCCTGGTCACATTTCTGCTCAAGGTCGCTTTCCCGGCCCCGGTCTCTTTTACTTTTCCCGCTCCCAGTTGCTTTTACGCTTTACCGCTCGAGCTTGCTCTCCTTTTCCTGCTCGCTCTTTTTGCTCACAGTCACTTTTCCGTTCCTCTATTAAATTTCAGAGCCTTCCCAATGTGGCTTAGATGGGCTGTAGCGGAATGCTGTGCACAGTCATTAAAATTGATCTATTCTCTCGTTAACACTTTTTGTTGTTTGGTTTGCTCGTTTAGTTACGTCTGAACTTCCTCAATTTTAATTAGTGTTTTTCAATGTATTGGTTCCACTCTGCAAGTGTGATCTTCTGCAAAGGGTTATTTTGATTGACTAAAGCTGAAAAAAAAGAATTTATTAGTTTACGCTGCAATAATGTTAAAATCCGCTCATTTATCTCAACAGGTTATATTCATTTTAAATACTTGAAAGATTATAAATGCTTACAATAGATTTATCACACACTGTTCAACAGCTGCTTTTCGAAAAATCCGGTCATTTCCTTTGTGTGCTTTTTGGGCATCTACAGAAACTTGCCTACAGTCATCTAGCATGTAACTCTAGCGACAGAATTATTAAATAATAAAAAACTACCAACTTTGAATTACAAATTCAGAATTTTTTTTACATTAATTTCAGATAATAATACTGCAATTACAATGCTGATATAGTAGTACTTAGCATACAGCCTATATGAAAACACCAGAAAGTGAATAAACAGCCATCTTTAAATTGACCAGAAAATTGAGTTGGAGCCAATGGTCACTAAGGTTTATCGACCCATGCTGATGCGTTTTGTTGTCATGCACAGCAAAGGGTGCGCAAGTTAATCGACTTGCAGGATAATCGACTCCTTCGCAGGAGAATTGACTCCTTCGCAGGATAATCGACTCCTTTGCAGGATAATCGATTCTTTCGAAGGATAATCGACTCCTTCGTAGGATAATCGACTCCTTCGCAGGATAATCGACTCTTTCGCAGAATAATCGACTCTTTCGCAGGATAAACGACTCCTTCGCAGGATAATCGACTCCTTCGCAGCATAATCGACTCCTTCGCAAAATAATCGACTCCTTCGCAGGATAATCGACTCCTTTGCAGGATAATCGAATCCTTCGCAGGATAATCGACTCCTTCACAGGATAATCGACTTTCAAATTTAAGTCGATTAACTGTCAACTGTCGATAAAAACACAGTTCCCCTCTTATTTTAGCATTGCTTTCCACTACCTGTCTGACTGAAATAAAATAATCCCAGCCATCTGACGAAGCCATCCAAATCTTGACTCAATGGGATCCGATTATAGATGGCCTAGCAAGACAAATTTGAAATCCATTTTGCTCATCAAATATTTACAACAATCAGCACTAGCAGAACATGTTTGCTTTGTAGCTAAAAATGTTTCACGACTCAAGCCTTGGGTTTTAGCATTTTGCCATGTCTCCAGGAAATCTTGAAACTCTTTTAAGAAATCTAATTTCCAATCAGCTGGTGATGTTACAGGATCAATATGGTAATTTCTTTTTTTTTTTGCCTTTCGAGCATGTTTTTACATTTAATACAATCCACAACTTAGAAACAAGTTCTATAAACCATGCAGTCCCTGTCCATTGGATTTGACCATTTTCTATGTAGTATTTGAAAGCATGTACAGTAGACTCAAAAATATGGAAAGAGCAAGTTTAACTGAAACTTTTTCTATATTGGATGGATTAAAAACTTTGGAATGTAATTGGTGAGCTTTTTTTATTGACATGCTCATTTCCATCTTATATAATTCTTCAATGTGATGGAATCTGGCAGGAAAATTGGGTGTCGTAATATTTTTATTCACGTATAAAGAAAAAGTGAAAATTTTTCTATTAAGAAAATTGTTATACATATTTTTAATATTGTGAACAGCACCGAATAATAGAAAAATTAGCTCTTTTGTTATTTTGTTTATTACCGATGTCTTTAAAGTGCCATTACATAATTGTTGGATATAAAACTTTCTATTTGCTGCAGCATTATCAAGTGAGATTGCAACTATGTAAATATTTACTTTATCCAACATTTCCATAACTTCTTGAAAAGATTCATTCAGCTGCAAAGCAGTTAAATTATTAATAGGATAGAGAGCAACCATATCTTTGAATTTGTGGCACAATGATTTCACCATGAAACAAAGAAGAGTTGATGCTATTTTCCTTGAGGGTTGAGACCATGCATTTCTCCTGAAAAATATTCAAGACGCTTTGCAACGTAGATCTCGTCTATTATCAATATGCATGTTCTTTCCAGCTGGTTCAGCTGGCTTACCCGAAGGGTTAAATAAGCAGAATTGTCCAGCCCAGTCTTTTCATGAACTCTTCTATTCAATTTTCTTAGGGTGCTTATTGATGGCAAGCATAAAAGGTTGCTTTTTAATATCTTAGAGTAGGATGCAGAACTTGTCAAATAAATAAAATATGACCAGATAATCAACTGTGGCGAATAAATCCGAGCATGTTTATTTACACTTATTAACTTGTTCGATAACAAATTTTATTTGTTCGTATTCGACATTTGACTCATCAAAAAAAATCAAGAATCATTTTTAATTTGCATTTGGTTTCAATGTTTAATTATTCAACAGTTTCCTCATGCAACTGCTCTTCATAATATTTTAGGCGTGCTAATAAATTTAACAGCTGACTCATTTTGGATAGCTTTTTACCAACAAAATCCTTCATAAAAGATTTCGGCATTTTTTCTCTTCTATGACGAGGTATAACATCAAAAGTATCCGAAATTGAAAGTGATGATTTGATAATCGGGGCACCATCATGATTTTCCAATAAAATTATGTGCAAAATGTTGTCTAAAATTAGCAAATGAAAATCAGATAGCATTGTTATTTTAACTTTTAATCGGTTTTCCAATTCTTTTAATGTGCAGTTATTTATTGTGTCGCTTTCAATAAATGAAGCTTCTAACTCTTCTAATTGTTTCTGTTGATATTCTCAACGCGCGGATGATGAACATTTAGAAGTTGCTCTAACCTGTTTGGGTTTTGAAAGATAAGATGGTGCATTGAGAAAAACACTAGGCATTGCATCATCCCACAACTTTTTTTTCAGTCTTGCAGGTTCGTTACTTTCAGATCGTCTTTTCTGCAATCGGGATTTGTTTGTCTTTTATGTACATCTGATACAAAATCCGTTGGTAAAAAATGCAATGAACACATTTTGGAATTTTTACTAGGCACAAAACCATCACGAGAGTTAGCTCTAATCCATTTTTCACACAGATCTGAATTGTTCAACGGGAATAAATGAAGAGGTAATCCTTTAGTAGTTTTTTCGTTATCCACTCTAGCATATCCACTCTTGCAACCATAAGCAGAACATTCATTCACCATTTTATTTTATATTAATATTATATAAAACACGTTTTACGATAACACGATAAACGAGAATCAAATGAACAACACGACTACGACGACTACGATGAAGAATAAACAGTAAGCACGTGCAGACATTCACTTATCTGCGTTATAGTAGAGCCACAGCTATAGCTGCAGCCTAGGCCCAAATAGTATACGCTGAGATCGAACTTGAGCTAGGTTGTGGATCCAGGTATTATATCTAGATATCCATGACTGTGGTGACCTTTATTTATTTTTTTATTTAGTTCATAGCCCGCGCTTGGAGAGGAGGATATCCTTGCAACCAATACGCTGCTGTCGGTGCCACGGGACCACGAACGCCTTCCACGACAATCTTTCATTTTCCTAGGTCGGCAGCAACCCCTCTCGCCCCATCGGCGGTCAGTCGCTTCCTCTTGAGGATGTTCGTTCTCTTCCAGACGCACCATCTGAGCGTCGCAAATGCCGCAGTCGCCTGGCCAACGCGGCTGTGGACGTCGGCTGACGACGACGTCTTCTTTGCCTGCACGATCAATCCAATGTATTTAAATTTTGTCACTTCCTTGATCTGGACATCATTTAGGTTGTCATGAGCTGGCGACCCGTTCGTTGTTAATACCTTGGTCTTCTCGGCGTTGATCTTTAGGCCGTATGACGTGACAATATCGGCGATGTCGTAAAGGCAATCTATAGCTTCCACGTCGGTGTCCGCGAATACGGCGCTATCGTCCGCGAACATCAGATCAGTGATAAAGTTGTTTTTGTCGTAACAAACGGATGATTTTCGGTGGTATGTTTTCTCTTTCCAATGCCGTCTACAATGCTGACCAATGAATGCAGTCGAAAGCCGATTTGAAGTCGATGAAGACAACGACAGTCCGCCGGTTACATTGAACCTTCTCTTCTAAGTTGTACTTTGGCCCGCACGAGGTAGTAATCAGAGCCGCAATCAGGGCCACGCATTACTCGAACGTCATTGAGCGTCGATCAAAAACGCTTGTGGATCAGAACGTAGTCAAGCATGGCCGAATTTTTCCACGTGAGCCGATGCTTCTTCGAGTGTTGGAAGAGGCTGTTGCCAGTGGCGAGGTTGTTTACTGACGCAAGTCACAACAGTCGCAGCCCATTGTCGTTGATTTTTCCGTGGCCGAAAAACTGTGGCAATGTAAAAATTCTTTCAACACCCAAACAAGTTTGCCTCGTAACCATAAAACGTTTTCAAGACTAACATAATTATTCAACTTAGATAACTTCACTCATGTCATCATAAAGTTTAGACCTTTGAATATTTCCTTATTACTCTTCATATATGTAAATATAATCGTTTCCGGTTTTCTAGTGATCTTTGAATTTCGACGTGTTCATCACTTCCTTTCTTATGCTAATTGTGTCCCCCTGTTTTAAAAATTTGAATTTGTCAACCTTTTTTTTATTAAAGTATACAATTTTTAACAAGTAAAGGAAAAAACGAGTTTTTTAACACAAACTTTTATTTCATATACACTCGATTTAAAAATAGAAAAAAAACCTTCAAATTAATTTTTTTTTAATTTTAATCATGTTGTGTTATCCAATATAAAGCTACGCTGTGAGTTTCTGCTTCCTAGCTAGTCAAAAAGCTGGTTGAATTTTACTTGCAAGATTTGCTTACAGAGAAATGTAAATGAAATAGTAAAAATATAAATGTTTGATAATTTTTATAGCGCCTTTTATAGAGTTGTTCATAGGCGCTGTTCTTCTACATGCCTCACGGAGAACCCGCTAAGTTTTTCCGTTGACATGAGCTACTAGGCAGTGAGTGGGAGTCAAACCGTGAAGCTCTCACATTCAAGGCTAACAATCTACCAACTCAGCTAACCTAGCACCTAGAGAAAGCCACACACACACAAATAAACAGAGATTGTAACCTAAATAATAGTTTGTAAAAATTTAAAAATTTATATAAATATAATGGTTATGATTATAGTATTAACATAATGTGTGTATATATATATATATACACACACACACACACACACACACATATATATATATATATATATATATATATATATATATATATATATATATATATATATATATTTATATATATATATATATATATTTATATATATATATATACATATATATACATATATATATATATATATATATATATATATATATATATATATATATATATATATATATATATATATATATATATATATATATATATATATATATATATATATATATATATATATATATATATATATATATATGTTGGGTGAGATGGACTGGTCTGGAGTGATTGGGGTGGTCGATGGTGGTGATGCGTCCTCTGCTTACTCATTATTTATTAATAAGTATCTCGAAATATATAACAAGTGTTTTCCACTGGTTAAATACACTCGTGGTCCTGCTAGATTTGATAGGGATTGGATGACGCCCAATCTCATGAAGTGCTGCAAAAAGAAAAATGCCTTATATAAAAAATACCTCAAGAGCCCGAACGTGGCCAATAAAGTGAAATTCACTGTGTATCGTAATCGCTTCAAATCAATGAAAATTGCGACAATCAAAGAATTCTATTCAAAAAATTCAATTTATGTCAAAACAATGCTAAAGAAACATGGAAAATCATTGGGAGCCTAATTGGCAAGCGATCTTCTGTGGAGCAGTGCAGGACTTTTGATGCGGGTGACGGGAGTTATTTGACCTCTCCTACAGAAATTGTTGACTCGTTTAATAACCATTTTTCCAGCATTGGCACAGATCTCGCAAAAAATAGATTAATTCCTAATGCAATATTTGATAAATATCTTGGTAATCCCGTGGTCCATTCTTTCGATGCTGTATCTACAACACCGGGCGAGATCTTTGAAATATCGACACGATTAAAAATCTCACACAGCAGTGGAATCGACTGAATTGACCCGTGCATTGCAAGATGCTCTGTTCCACGGATAGCCTATCTTTTTTCCTGCATAATAAACTGCTCTTTTTCTTTGGGGGTTTTTCCTGATCAGTTAAAGTCGGCAAAAGTAATTCCCATTCACAAATCTGGCAAAAAAGATACCATTTCCAATTATCGGCCAATATCTATTTTATGTTTTTTCTCAAAGTTTTTTGAAAAAACTATGCACTCCAGGCTCTATGGATTTCTTGCCAGATTCTCCGTCATTACCAGGAGTCAGTTCGGCTTTAGAAAAAATCACTCTACCTACATGCCGCTCGTTCTGATGCACTCGAGGGTTGCGGAGGCTATGGATCGAGGAGACTACATCATCGGCGTGTTTCTCGATCTGGCCAAGGCTTTTGATACAGTGAATTACAAAGTCTTGCTAAAAAAAACTTGAACACTATGGGGTCCGAGGGATTCCATTAATGTGGTTTGGGGATTACTTGAGCGGTAGAACTCAACAGGTCCACTACAACGAAATCACTTCATCAACGCGGCGGGTAACTTGTGACGTGCCTCAGCGATCGATGCTAAGCCCTCTCTTATTTCTTATCTACATTAATGATTTCTGCACTGTTTCGCGTCGTCTCGAATTTGTCTTGTTTGCCGATGATACCAACCTTTTTGCTTCTGGTGAAAACCTAAAAGATTTATATGATGTTACTAATCATGAACTACTTTCCGTTTATAAATGGTTTTGTGCCAATAAACTTTCTTTAAATTTAAGTAAAACCAACTATATTCTATTCCACCATAGAAATAAATTAATTTGTTCTGATTATCAACTTCTTATTGACGATAAACCTATTGCGAGAGTTTCCTCGTGTAAATTTCTTGGAATGTTGAGCATCTCTCACTGATTTACCATATTAGTTACGTCACCTCTAAAGTTGCAAAAAATTGTGGAACTCTATCTCGCGTGAGTCGATAACCTTTTCACTAAATCGTCTCATGTACATTCTCATGATGTGCGTTCTTTGCATTGCTTTCGGTCTGATTTTGCCCGAACAACTCTCAAAACATTCTCCATAAAGTGTTTGGGTCCGCGGTTGTATTCTAGTTTTCCGATAACAATTTCCTCATTGAAAAGCATTTCGGTATTTAAAAAATCGTTGAAATCTTACATATTACAGCTAGATTCATAATTTCAATATGTATATACTTATGTTAACTTCGATACAAATATGTTAACTTATATATACTTATGTTTACTCCTATACACTTATGTTAACTTTTACTTCTCTGTCTCGGTTCGTATTTAAATCTGAATTTTTGTTTATAGGTCGTCCAGTTAGCGGGAAGTAATTCCCTTCGCATGAACCTTTTGAGCACTTGATTTTTTTCCTTATTTATAACTTCATTGTTGTACTTAATTGTTTTGTTTCGTGCTCAAGAAATGTTCAAATATATATATATATATATATATATATATATATATATATATATATATATATATATATATATATATATATATATATATATATAAATATATATATATATATGTTATATATGTATGTATGTATATATATATATATATATATATATATATATATATATATATATATGTTATATATATATATATATGTTATATATATATATATATATATATATGTATACATATTTATCTATAAGTTTTATTCTATTTCCTATTTAGTTATGTCATAAAAACAAAGCAGATATAATTTCATTAATAATTAACAAAAGGTCTAATAAGTATTTAGCAACCACATTAGTTAGAATATAATTATTATCATTTAATTAGAATAATAAAGATATAACAATTGGCGACCAGGATGTCAAAGGACCAAGATTCAAACATAGCACAATTGCTTAAGTTTCTAATGGAAGAGAAACTTGAGAGGGAAGCTCGAGAAAAACAAGAAAAACTTGAAAAAGAGGCTCGAGAATAAGAAGAAAAGATAATTGAAAAAGAAGAGAAACTTGAGAGGTAAGCTCGAGAAAAACAAGAAAAACTTGAAAAAGAGGCTCGAGAAAAGAAGAAAAGAGAATTGACAAAGAAGAGAAACTTGAGAGGAAAGCTCGAGAAAAGAAGAAAAGAGAATTGACAAAGAAGAGAAACTTGAGAGGAAAGCTCGAGAAAAAGAAGAAAAGAGAATTGAAAAAGAAGAAAAGAGAATTGAAAAAGAAGAAAAGAAAATTGAAAAAGAAGAAACTGAAAAAAAATTTCTTCAGTTAATCTCAATGATGCAGGACAATAGATCCGTCGAAGTAAGACCAGACCTCTACAAACGAATTGAGCAATTTGTTTACGAACCAGATCAAGGCCTTACATTCACTGATTGGATTGGGCGATTTGAAAAAGCTGTTCAGTCAGTCGGAGACGAATCAATAAGAATTCAGAAAAAAGAGCAACTCTGACCGGGAAGCTTCAACGAAACGAATACACGCTACTTAAAGGTAGTATATTGCCAAGAACATTCGAGAGTCTAAGCTATGAGGAGACAAAAGTTTGGCTAGAAAAACTGTTTAGTGATAAAAAAAAGTATTAATCAAAGACGGTTTGATTTTGAAAACGTCCAAATAAAGGACTCGTAGACTTTCAGGGCATTCGGCACAAGGGTGAACAGGCTGTGCAACGAAGCACACTGGGAAATTTTAACAAAAGAAGCCAGTATGTGCTTACATTTCATATGGTGATTGAAGGATCCGAAATATTTAAACATTAAGCACAAATTACTGCTCAGGGTAGAACAAGAGTGCTCACTGGAAGATCTTATTGAAGAATGTGAAAGGATAATACTATTACATACAGAACAAATGATGATTTCAGAAACCTTAGTTAGTAAGGTTAATCACTCTTCAGAAAGTTTCACCTAAAAAATCTTCCAGCCAAGAAATCCGGAGTTCACCCGTAAAGAAAAATGTTTGTTTTCGTTGTGGAAAACTGGGACATTTTGCTGCCAACTGCACCAGGTATTTTCCAGGAAACAATGGATAATTTAACTTCAGGGTTAAAAGGTTGTGCGGCTTACCTGGACAATGTAATTGTGACCGGCCCAACTTTGGAAGAACACAATATGAATGTTTTTTAACTATTCAAACGAATTTCAGATTTTGGATTTAAAGTAAAGATGGACAAGTGCTCTTTTGCCAAGAAAGATGTTAGAATTCTAGGTCATATTATCAGCAAAGAAAGCCGAAAACCAGACCCAGCAAAAATAACAGCAATTGTAGAAATGCCTCCACCAAAAGACAGAAAACAGTTAAAATCGTTGTTGGGTATGGTTAGTTACTATTCTGTTTTTGTACTAAAGATGAGACAAATGAGAGGTCCAATAGATGACTTGGAAAAAATAAGAAGTTTGAATGGTTAAGAGTACACCAGTTTTCACAAGTCTTAAGAAAGTGTTATATCATATTTATTGCTGACGCATTATGATCCCAAAAAAGACATCGTAATAGCTGCTGATGCATGTGAGTACGGAATTGGAGCAGTGATTTCACATCGATTTCTTAATGGAACAGAAAAAGCAGTCGCTCATGCAGACCATGACCTAACCCAAGCAGAAAAGAATTACGGTCAAATAGAAAGAGAAGCTTTAGCCCTAGTTTTTGCGGTAAAAAAATATTATAGATTTGTTTATGGAAGGCGGTTTACGCTTTGGACCGATCACAAGCCTCTCTTGGCAGTATTTGGTTCTAAGAAAGGAATATCTGCACACGCTACAAACAGACTGCAGAGATGGGAACTGATACTCTTAGCTTATGATTTTGAGATCGAATAACGACGAACAGTAAATTTTGGTCAAGCTGATGCCTTATCAAGACTCATTGATTCCAAAAAAACAACAGGAAATGAGGATTTGGTAATAGCAGGTGTAAACGAAGACAATTGTCTAATTTTTGCGTTTTTTGGAATTTTTGCGTATTTAGGAAATTTTTGCGTATTTTGGAATATTTTTGGAATTTTTGCGTACTTCGAAATTTTTGCGTAATTTGGAATTTTTTGAAATTTGTTTGGCGGTTTAATTTTTTTTGTTTATTTTTTTTTGATTTTTTGAGCATTTTACAACACTAAAACTAAATAAGTAAAGCTTCTTTCGAGTTACACGTTTATTAAGAACCGTTGAGAAAGTTTTCAAGATTTATAACATTTTCATTGGCCATCACAACACAATAATTTTCATTGATAATGATACATTTTGGTGGAGGAATGCTACAAATAATAACCATGTGGCAGTCAAACTGGTGTGTCGGTAAAAACAGCAACTTCTTTAGAAGAATCTGTCCAACCGTCTGGATGAAATCGCCTTTTAAAGATTCTGGCTCGAGAGAGAAACAGATCACCATAGAAAGACTCCGACTTGGGAAAACGACTCTCAATTCTGAGTTGCACAAAATGGACATATTGGAGTCTGAAGTTTGTGAAAGATGTTATTATTATTTTTTTTTTATTATTATTATAAACCAGGCACGGGCAAGCCCCTCGCCGAACAATATAAACACAAACTGAACGCGCAAACAAATACAACAAAAAATAACGAAAAACAAACAGAGCAAAATAAAAATCCTAAGCAAAATCAAATTGAATATCACCAAAAAAATCATCCAAAAGTGATTTGAACAAAGACAACGATTCAGCAGACACCACCGGCCCAAAGAGCCGATTCCAGTCGTCCACCACTCTGTTACTGAAGTAATACTTCCTGCAATCTTTATGAGCCAACCTAGTAGCCAACTTGAACTCATGTCCCCTAGTTCTTTCTTCAGGGCAAAGGGTCAACCCCGGACAGTGGCAATCCATCAACTGATCAGACTTCATTTTATACAGAAGAATTAGGTCGGCTCGCTTTCTTCTATATGTCAGGGAAGGCAATCTGAGTTTCTTCAACCTCTCCGTATAAATGAGACCTTTGCATGACCTGATCATTCTGGTAAACCTTCGCTGAACCCTTTCGAGTTCTTCAATCAGACCAAGCCCGTGAGGACTCCAAATCTGAACTCCGTACTCCAATTGAGATCTAATCAGAGATTTGTACAATGTTACAAAAGCATCATCAGGCAGATATTTTAAAGTTCTTCCAACTATACCCAACAAGGAATTGGCCTTTTTGATTCTAGAGAACACATGGTCTCTGAATTTCAATTTTGAATCCAGTATGATTCCTAGATCAGTAACCGAGCTAACTTCAAGAACCACAACAGACAAACCTGATGTATCTTGCATATAGTAATCCGCTGCAAAACGATTACCTCCAACCTTTAAAACACAACATTTAGATGGATTCACTGTCATTTGCCATCTTGTGAACCACTGCTGCAATTTATAAATGTCGGACTGCAGTTCCCGAGTGTCTTTGAAGTCCGCGATCGGTCTAAACAACTTGGCGTCGTCCGCGAAAAGGTAGATGTTTTCGCTAACACCACAAATGTCATTGATATAGATCACAAATAACAATGGACCTAACACGCTTCCCTGAGGAACACCACTCAACACGGGAAAGGAATCAGAGAGTCCGCCCCTCAACTGAACTCTGAATGATCTCTCCGTCAAGTAACTTCTGATCCATTCTATCAATATTGGATGAACTCCATACTCCTTCATCTTAAACAAGAGTCTCTTGTGTGGAATTCTGTCAAAAGCTTTTTCTAAGTCGGTGTAGATTGTATGCACCTCCAACCCAGAGTCAACCGAGAGAGTAACTTCGTCCAGGAACTTCAGCAACTGCAGGGCCGTAGAGCGTGAAGGAAGAAATTTAAACTGTCTATGAGTGAAGATATCATATTGCAAAAAGTAGCTCATAATGTGTTCTTTAATTATTGACTCGAGAATTTTGCAACATACTGATGTCAAAGCTATTGGCCTGTAGTTCTCGACTTTAGCTTTGCTACCTTTTTTATACAACGGAACCACAACACTTGACTTCCAATCACAGGGAACCACCCCCGAAGCCAATGATGTTTTGAAAATCCTCAACAAATGTTCATTTAAAACCAGTCTTGTTTCGCTCAAGATTCTTGAATGTATGCCATCCGGCCCCGCAGACTTTCCCCTGTTCAAGGCCATCAATTTTTTCTCAACAATGCCACTATCAATTTTCAATTCTGTCATTCCACAAGCCGGCACAATTGGGTGAAATGTATCATCGCCTTCAAAGAGATCTTCCCGTACATAAACCGACGAGAAGAATTTAGCGAGTGCTTCTGCTTTATCTCTGTCACACATTAAGTCAGTACCATCAACATTTAGAACACCAATACTCTCTTTAACCTTGGTAATTTTTTTAACACGGCTCCAAAACAACTTCGGACAGGTTCTATACTCTGAGGCAATACGGCTCTGACTCTCGATGTTGAGCTGTTTTGACAATCTCTTGACTTTATCTCTGGTTACTCGGAACTCAGTCATTATGTCATCTCCATATTTGTAAATCCTTCTCCAAAGCTGATGTTTTAATTCAATGAGACATTTCAGCTCAGGTGTCATCCGAAAGGTAAATTTCTTGTAAATCTGCTTTTTAGGCACAAATCGACTTGTGAGTTCATTTAGAGTATTGCGAAAAAACCTCCATTCGGAATCTACAGAGGACTCCAGAGGTCTGTCAGTGTTAGACAAACACTCATCCAGAGCCATGCTAAGACCACCATAATCACCCAGTTCATAACAAAACCTCTTTTCGTCCGGCCTCAAATTCTTTGTGAAACCAACCAATTTAAACCCCAAGATTGAATGATCACCATTCCCCAGCGGAGAGTAATATTGAATGTCAGTGATGTTGTCGCCAGACGTAATCACCAGATCCAGGACGCTTGAAGTTTGATTGGCAGCCCTCCTAGTAGGCTCATCAACATGTTGAAGCAAAAAACTGTCATTTAAGAAATTAAGAAATTTATTTTCAATCTTCTCAGCTGAACCGTTGCAACTAAAAGTATTCCAGCTAATGTCCGGGAAGTTGAAATCACCAATAATAACATGTTCACCTCTCAATAAAATGAACTCCTCAAGTAACTGGATGAGAAGGTCATTATTCGTACCACTGGAATTGGGACTTCTGTATACTGACAATAAATTCATCGTCTTGTTGGTTAGGGCCAGCTTTATGCACAAAGCCTCCTTAAATGGTGTACACAATGTCACTTCTGAGATATGGAGTTCTTCCTTGTAATATGCCACAATACCCCTGCAGGGCTGACTAGCAAACCCACTCGTTAAGACCTGGTACCCATCAATCTGAAACTCTGAAATACTCAATGGCTTGGTAAAGTGCTTAGGATTGGCCTCCAACAAAACAATTACATCTGGAACTTCAATCAATGACTTTAAAACAAACAAAAACTCCGTAAACTTGTTTGTTAAGCAGTCAACATTATTAAAAAGAATTGAAACAATGTCTTTTGGAGCACTTAAACTTGAACAGGACAATTTTATAAATTTTGTCTTCTGTGGGTTACCACATAGAAACCGCCTGGCTGCCCTCTCAATCTGAAAACCCATTTATCAATATCATCTTTTGTACTGATTTCCTTTTTCTTCTCTCCTATCAGCTTCCTGCACTCCTCTCTGTCCTCTTTGTACAAGTCGTGGCTCAAAATAACCTTCCTGTATAATTCAGATTTTTTAAGCTTGAAACTGTTCTCTAGAATCATGTTTTTAGCATTCATTCCAATCAACTTGATAAGAACTGGTCTTGGCTTCTGATCCCCATCAAGTTTTTTACCCATCCTAAACACATCACCCACATCTTTCTCCATATCCTGTCCAGTGATTTCCAAAATGATTTTCGGAACAATGTCTTTATCTTTTATTTTTGAATTAGCTATGGAGCACAAGAGACAGTTGAACATTTTCTGATGAACTGTCCAGGAAGACTGTCTCCAGAGGTCGCTGAAAGAATGCTGTATAAAACAGATAAAACAGCCAATCTTGGAAGAAATTCTTAACGACAGAGCAGCCACAACGTTGATCTTTGCGTGAATCAAGAAAAAAGAGCGAAATCTACAACTTGAAAAAAAAGTGATGATGATCTCACTTGTAGATTTTGCTCTAACCACGCCCCCAGCAACTAAGTATGAGATAGATGAAATGAAATGGTCATTCAAGGGGTAGGCACTGTCACACGATAACCAGAAACGCCAAATTCTAAGACAAAACACACAGCGCCACATTTGATAGACACGAGTTAATGGATCAAGTTTTTTATTCAAGTAACTGGACACCTACTGATCCATCATTTCAAGGTAAAAAATGGTTCCTTTAGAGTCTGGTACCTTCTGGCTTAGAAGTTCACGAAGAATGGGATTTGAGAGGCGACGGACGGCGTTGAAATTCATTTTGTCTTCGAGAAGAAGATCACCAAATCGTAGGCCATGATGATCTTTTCTCACGAGCTGAGTTAATGCCGTGATGTGAGCAGGGCCAGCGAATTTTTGACCGAAAGGCATAAACTTCTGGGTTTTTAAAAGCCTGGTGCGGAGTTTAGTACCAAGATGAACAGGGTCCTGGATCATGGCAGGATCGTCGCTGGCCAAATCACAGACAAACTCGGGTATTGTCAATCGCAGCTTCTCGTTGAGAGTGAGTTGGTGCGTAGAGTGTCCTGGACGTCGACGTGGTCTTGAGATTTGACGAGAGGCGAGCTTCAACTTATAGCGCATCATTTTCATTTCACGAAAATCGCCGTCAGTTGAATAGGAGAGGACAGTGATCCCAGCCTGTTCAAGCTTTTCCGTCATGTAGTTCAGGCGGTTGTTCACATCAACTGCAGTATGCTTGTTATTGGTCCCGAAAGCGAATAAGCGAATGGGCGGCAGGCCATCCACTAGGAGCTGAACCATCCCGAGCATCACGAGACTGAAAATATATTAAGCAACATATAAAAATATTCAAAAACGTTTTAAAATATTTATTTATTTTACCTGGCTCGTTCATAAAACCTAAACTGCCTCAATATATCTTGAGCTGTCCTAGCAAAAAATTGAGACGAGTCTGGAAATCCATTGTCTTGTAGTGAACCAGAAAATACCACGAGAGAGTTGGTTTTGGGGTGGTATTCAATTTGGCCAACAACGCCTGTTGCATCAGCTGACAATCCCACAACCAGCCGTGCTTTGTTGGACATGAGATATTCCTCTACAGCTGTTAGGTTGAGGAATCCTTATTCCACTGACAAGTCAAACTTTTTGAGCTTTAAATGAATGTTTGTGAGAGATGGGAAAACCCCCTTAAAATTGGCATTAAATATCTCGTACAGCCTACGTCTACCAAGTATCAATACGTTGAGACAGAAATGTTCAAGTACTGGATCCTCAAAGCGGTGGCCTCTTGGATTTTTTCCCGCTTGCAGAACAGCTTGCTGCATCATTCTATGAAGAAGCGACCCCTCTGGCAGTTGTTGCAGAGAGGATGACAAGTTGAATTGTTTTTCCATACGGTTCATTCGAGACGATAGATTTTCATTTTGCAGTTTCAGATCAGCGAATCTTTTTTCAACATTGTTTGCTATGTTGAAGTAGTCGAGTATTTTTGTTTGTCCAGGAAGGCTTGCTTGATTTTGTCGTTGTCTTTGCCGTCTAAACTTCCGACTGTTCCATTTTGCACTGGAGGAAAGGGACGGCAATGGGTTTCCTCGAGTGGGATCTAGTCAATCCGAAAAAGTCCCCTCCTGGATTCACCGTTGGCCCCATTGGGAGCAGTTTCATCTTGCTGACTGACGCCTCCACGTCCTAAAATGTTGAAAAAATCAGTCTCGAAAAGTTGTCAATATTTTACAAATATTGCCTATTTTGTACCGGTGATAGGTATTATTTGGAAGAAAATTTCTTTAGTAAGTAAAAACATTGAAGCTAAATTTACACAAATTGAACGTAGATAAAACAACTCATTAAATAATTATAATCATTTGTGAGATTAGCAAGCCATTTTGAATAACTTTATGCTACTTCAGAAATGCTGAACCTGGTACAAACTACTTCTGAGTTAATAATCATTTCTATGGCAATTAAATAAAACAGAACTTCAAAATAAATCTAAATTTTGTGTGTAAAAAAATTAACTGTTTGAAACGTTGCCGCAGACGTGCTTATTAGAACAAATTTGGCATCTTGCACTGAAATTTTACTATGCACTACGCATCCTATTCTCTACATATTACTAGTCTACGTACTATTCTCTAAACTACAACACAGCAAGGTATGAGAATTGAAAAAGAAATGAATGTAAACAAAACATAATATGATATAAACCCAAGAACTGATAAACATAAAGTTTTATTTAGATTTGTTTTAAGCAACCTATTTTTTTTAGTTAAACTTTTTGTTAGCACCTAAAAAATAGTAGTTAAACTATCTCTTTAACAAAACTTTATAGACTTAGTTAAATTTTGCTTTTAACTAAAACAAGTAAAGGAAAAAACGAGTTTTTCAACACAAACGTTTATCTCAAATATATATATATATATATATATATTTCTTTTTTTTTCTTTTTTTTAATTGAATCATGTATTGTCATCCAATGTAAAGCTATGCTGAAAGTTTCAGCTTCCTAGCTAGTTCAAAAGCTGGTTAAATTTCACTTGCAAGATTTGTGTACAGAGAAAGCCACACACACACAAACAGAGATTGTAACCTAAATAAAAGTTTGTAAAAAGTAGTTAAACTATTACTTAGTAACCTTTTAGTTGACTTTTGCCCATCATTGGGAGTAAGCCGATAGACACAATCAAATTATGTTTTTCTTACTTAAAATACTGGCGATAAACACAAACACAAATTTGAAGGCAAGCCAAGCTATATATAGCTTGTAAAATTTAAAAAAAAACTAGTTTTCTTATAGACCGCAAAATTGAATTAGATAAACGTGTCCAAAAAATATCCAACCTGGCGATGATACCTGTCTTTGCCTTATTTGTTTCAGCATGTTTTTCTTCTCATTTATTTTTATAAAATGCTAATTTATGCGCATAATTAATAATGCAACTCACGTTTAGAAAACTGGAAAAAGCCTCTCCATCATTGTTTGGCAAGAACGTCCAGCTTTCTCTAAAGATGCATGATTGAGCCAAAAATTTGTAAACAACAAAACCATTGTTGTTGAGCGGCGGTTTGTACAAGGAGTTGCTTCCCAGCACAATCACTTGTCCACCCATCCTGTTTCTATTGATGGTCCGCGATGCAGTGATGTTTAAAGTGCAGATGTCTACAAAGAAGAATATATATATGTAAACTGTACATTTGCAAGTCATAACTACTATTTATGACAACTTGGTTTTACAGATGAAATGTTCATTCAACTAGTAAACGCTACAAAAACCAGTTTTCAGCTAGAATTAATTTTGCAATCAACTACTTTAGATTCAAAATTTACCAGCTAATGAGTACATCCGACAGTTACTCAGATTTCATGCCAAACCACTCGGCAATGCATCAAATGGATAGCAAGTGACAGTAGAATTTGACGTGTAAGAAATTCGAAAAGCAGTACAAGTGGCGCTTGTGGTACAAATTAGTCTGCAGCTCAATTCGGCTTTTTTCATTGTCTCTACAGTAGTTCCGATGGTCACATTTGAGCCAGCAACAGCAGTGTTACCGACTGGAAATGTTATCTTATTGGTACCTGTAGTGGTACACACCGGGACGTTATTGACCATAAGAAATATGAATTTAACATCAGCGTGATTTGTCCAAACAGTGGACTTGGGCAGATATGATCAGGGTGGTTGTTACTTTTACCAGATAGGTCAATGTTCTCACTTTAGACTGCACCTCCGTCTTTATGCAAATATTCTCGAAATTGATGTTGCAAAGCTTTTTTTATACTTAGATAATTTACGATAATAATATTCTTGACTTATAGAAAGAATCAAACTTTGGCAAAAGCTCTTGCTGATTTACTGACGGCATCTGAAGATAATATATATTATTATCATTATTATTTAAATAAAAACTAAATAACTCTAGCTAATTATAATTCAAAAGTAAATAAATTTAGCAATATCATACACGACTGAGTATGAATTGAATTAAATTTCTGTTGTTTTAATGATGAACGAAAACAAACGAAAACTTCAGGTTCGTTGCTGAACGGAAACCTGAATTTCGGGTACATTTGAAGCAATTGAAAGCCGACACAGTTGCTATGACAGCGGATACACATGGGCAAACCTGCAGTTAGTTTTTTTATCCGGGTGGTTCTTTGTTGTTATTTATAAACGTGTTGTGTTTATTTTTTAGTGTTCGTGCACTTGTGGTACGTTCAAATGTTGGTACCCCGTCAAATGGGCCCCAGACAAAAGAACCCCGACAAAAGGGCCCCGACATTACGGCCCCGACAAATGGGCTCCGACAAATTTGCCCCGTCAAAACGGCCTCGTCAAAACGGCCCCGTCAAAACGGCCCCGTCAAAAGGGCCCCGTCAAAACGGCCCCCGACAAAACGGCCCCGACAAAAGGGCCCCAACAAAAGGGTCCATATTTTAGCTGCATTGCTTAAAGCCTATCACGTATAGCCTTGATTTTGTGTACATATGTATACCATATTTAATAGTCCCTTTCTTCTAGTTATTCATTTAAATTAATTTTTAGTAATTAATTTTTAGGATTAATTGTAATTTATCGTGAATTTATAAACAAAAAAAATGATAAATTTTATAATGAAAAAAATTAGTAAACATCCTTACTATAAATCCTCAAAAAACTTGAAATTTCATTTTCAATTATTAAACAATAGCTGGGTACCCGGCGTTGCCCGGGGTTTTTAGAGATTTTTCTATCGTTTTTGTCTCTAGCTTCCGTTTTCTTCCCGCATGCTCTCCCGCTCTCGGTCTTTTTCCCGTTCTTGCTTGCTCTCCCGTTTCCGGTCGCTTTCCCTTTCCTGCTCGCTTTTTCGCTTTTCCGTTTCCACTTGCTTCTCCATTCTTGTTCCCGCTCATTCTCCAGTTCCCGTTTCCGCTCGCTCTCCCGCTCGCTTATTTTGTGACCGATTTCAATTTTTTTTACAAAACTTCACCCCATTGGCTCTTAAAGGTTGTGTAAAAATTTTATTACGACCGAAATGCATAGAGGACAAGCACACACAGACAGTTATATATATATATATATATATATATATATATATATATATATATATATATATATATATATATATATATATATATATATATATACATATATATATATATATATATAAATATATATATATATATATATATATATATATATATATATATATATATATATATATATATATATATATATATATATATATATATATATATATATATATATATATATATATATATATATATATATATATATATATATATATATATATTGCGAATAAACTGTGGAATCAATTTATCTTTGAGACACGCTCCAAGAAACACAACTCGCCATTTGGCAGAAACAACTTTTCGAGCCAAATTCTCGACCTTTCGGCACAAAACTCTCTGTTCGAGACTACAATTAGCCATTGTAATATATCTGAAGAAATTCTTGTCTCTTCTAATATAACACAGCGAAAGCGCAAAATATGATTTCCAATAGTATAAATTTTATATTTTTTTGATTTGATAGGTAGAGTGTTTTTTCGTTTTTTCTTTTGTTAGTGTGCTAATTCTTTGACAATTTCGGTTCTTTCTGTTTGTTTACTTTTCTCGTTTTACTTTTGACCCTGAGGATGGCTGACATAGCTGAAATGGTCCGTCGGTCTGACAATAAAAGTTTAATGGAAAAGTTTTTGGCTAATTGTAGTCTCGAACAGAGAGTTTTGGGCCGAAAGGTCGAGAATTTGGCTCGAAAAGTTGTTTCTGCCAAATGGCGAGTTGTGTTTCTTGGAGCGTGTCTCAAAGATATATATATATATATATATATATATATATATATATATATATATATATATATATATATATATATATATATATATATATATATATATATATATATATATATATATATAAATAAATATATATATATATATATATATATATATATATATATATATATATATATATATATATATATATATATATATATATATTTATATATATATATATATATATATATATATATATATATATATATATATATATATATATATATATATATATATATATATATCAATATATATAAAAGGAAGTCGGGTTTGTGTTACGACACTTATAACTCAAGAACGGCTGAACCGATTTTAGAGAATTTTGATTTATTGGATTTCTCTCAGCTCCTATTAACAGAATAACTAAAAAAATTTGACATTGAATCATGGAGTGGCCCATGGGGACCGCAGTATGTACCCCGGTAGCTATACAGCCTTAACAGTGCGTCCTAGAAAAAAACTTCAAATGGCAAAGTTGTAGAGCACCCTCTATTTGGTCTTACGGACAAAATAAATTTTCAATTTGGAGTTTGAGTTATCGAGATATACAGATGTTTAATTTTCCGGGACATGACATTTATGCGCAAATAGGGTAGAGCGCATGTTATTAAATTTTCAATTAAAATATAAAATAAAATAATTGTTCATGGGCCATAAAAATATAAAAGATATTTTTAGCATAGATATATCATTTTTAGTTTCGCATTTTCCGTTTTCCATTTGGCATTAACAAAGTGTCAATGCTGTTCTGTCAATATTATATTTTCATTCGTTGGAATTAATTTGCGAGTTTTAAAGTTTTATTACTTTTAACAAAAACATCATTAATAACAATGCCGTGACCCAGAAGATCTAATCTTTCCCAAAATAGCCGTCAGGCAATTAGGCATCGGAACAATGTTAACCAATCCACCGCGGAAAAACTGGAATTAGTGCGAGAAAGGCGCCGCGTTAGTATGGCCCGGCTTAGTGCTACTCGAAGACAAGAGCATCGAAGGAGATGCAGCTAACATTGGTCGATTAACTATTCTACCGGCTACTTATATAGGTAGTCCGCGTCATATGCATGAATATGCGCAGGATGCAATGACATATGTTCGTCATTACGGTCGGCCAGATCTATTCATTACCTTCACCTGTAATCCAAAGTGGATTGAAATTGTTCAAATGCTGCTTCCCGGACAAACATCAAGTGATCGGCACAACATCACCGCACGTGTCTTCAAACAAAAAAATCGGTCGCTGATGAACTACATTGTAAAGCAACACATTTTTGGTGATACTCGATGCTGGATGTATTCAATCGAATGGCAAAAACGAGACTTGCCTCATGCACACATTCTCATTTGGTTAGTTGAAAAAATTAGACCTGACCAAATAGATGATATCATAAATGCCGAGATTGCTGATCCCGAAATCGATCCAGACCTACATGATGTTGTAGTTATGAATATGATTCATGGACCGTGTGGCGCCATCAACCCCCAATCACCGTGCATGGTCGACGGCAAGTGTTCCAAACGTTATCCACGAAAATTTACGACAGAGACCATCACTGGCACTGATGGCTATCCATTATATCGACGTCGATTACCCGATGATAACGGTCAAACTGTCACAAAGAAAGTGAAAGGAAACGATTTCGTGGTTGACAACAGTTGGATTGTTCCATTGATCCAGACCTACATGATGTTGTAGTTATGAATATGATTCATGGACCGTGTGGCGCCATCAACCCCCAATCGCCGTGCATGGTCGACGGCAAGTGTTCCAAACGTTATCCACGAAAATTTACTACAGAGACCATCATTGGCACTGATGGCTATCCATTATATCGACGTCGATCACCCGATGATAACGGTCAAACTGTCACAAAGAAAGTGAAAAGAAACGATTTCGTGGTTGACAACAGTTGGATTGTTACATATTCGCCACTTCTTTCCAAAACATTCAAGACACATTGCAATGTTGAGTATTGCAATTCTGTAAATTCAATTAAGTACAACTGCAAATATGTATCGAAAGGCAGCGATATGGCAGTTTTTGGCATTCAAAGCTCAGATAATGACGAGATTAGACGCTATCAAATTGGTAGATATGTGAACTGCAATGAGGCAATTTGGCGTATATTCTCATTTCACGAACGTCATCCCACTGTTGTCCATTTGGCTGTGCATCTGGAGAATGGTCAACGAGTTTATTTTAACGCGTCGAATATTATTCAACGTGCTGAAACACCTCCAGCAACAACATTAACGAGTTTTTTTGCGATTTGCCAAAGCGATCCATTTGCACAAACGTTGCTTTACTCGGAGATGCCACGTTATTACACTTGGAACGCTTCATCAAAGAAATTTCAACGTCGGAAGCAAGGCAGTGTGGTTTTAAAAGAATTCAATTTCCGATTCGCCTAGCATTTGCTATGACGATTAACAAATCACAAGGCCAATCTTTGAGTGTTTGTTGTCTGAACTTGGATAATGCATGTTTTTCTCATGGTCAATTGTATGTGGCGTGTTCACGTGTCGGTAGACCATCAGATTTATTTGTTTTTTTGCCCGATAATAAAACAAAAAACATAGTGTATCATAAAGTGCTGGATTAAAGAGAATCGACCCGAGTTCAACCAATGTTTTTCTAATAAACTATTAAAGTGAACGTTTTTTTATTTTGTTTTCTTTTAAACTTATATATATATATATTTGTTATTATTGTTCTTTATTGCTGAAAAAATACACTCTTTAAGGTGAAACAAAGTTCGCCGGGTCCGCTAGTATATATATATATATAAATACTAGCGGGGGCACCCGGCGTTACCCGGGGTTTTTAGAGGTTTACCTAATGCGTTTTTTTCGCTCCCGTTTCCTTCCCGCTTGCGCTCCCGCTCCCGGTCGTTATCCGTTCCCTGTCGTTTTCCGCTCATTTTTTTGCTCTCAGTTCTTCCCCCCTAGATCCGATTCTACACACATACATACATACATACATACATACATACATACATACATACATACATACATACATACATACATAAATACATACATACATACATACATACATACATACATACATACATACATACATACATACATACATACATACATACATACATACATACATACATACACACATACATACATACATACATACATACATACATACATACATACATACATACATACATACATACATACATACATACATACATACATACATACATACATACATACATACATACATACATACATACATACATACATACATACATACATACATACATACATACATACATACATACATACATACATACATACATACATACATACATACATACATACATACATACATACATACATACATACATACATACATACATACATACATACATACATACATACATACATACATACATACATACATACATACATACATACATACATACATACATACATACATACATACATACATACATACATACATACATACATACATACATACATACATACATACATACATACCTTCATACATACATACATACATACATACATACATACATACATACATACATACATACATACATACATACATACATACATACATACATACATACATACATACATACATACATACATACATACATACATACATACATACATACATACATACATACATACATACATACATACATACATACATACATACATACATACATACATACATACATACATACATACATACATACATACATACATACATACATACATACATACATACATACATACATACATACATACATACATACATACATACATACACACACACACACACACACACACACATACATACATACATACATACATACATACATACATACATACATACATACATACATACATACATACATACATACATACATACATACATACATACATACATACATACATACATACATACATACATACATACATAGATACATACACACTCCCGCTCCTGGTCGTTATCCGTTCCCTGTCGCGTTCCCTGTCGCTTTCCCGCTCATTCTCTCGCTCTCAGTTGCCCCCCCCCCCATAGAACCGATTCTACATACATACAATACATACATACATACATACATACATACATACATACATACATACATACATACATACATACATACATACATACATACATACATACATACATACATACATACATACATACATACATACATACATACATACATACATACATACATACATACATACATACATACATACATACATACATACATACATACATACATACATACATACATACATACATACATACATACATACATACATACATACATACATACATACATACATACATACATACATGCATGCATGCATGCATACATACATACATACATACATACATACATACATACATACATACATACATACATACATACATACATACATACATACATACATACATACATACATACATACATACATACATACCTTCATACATACATACATACATACATACATACATACATACATACATACATACATACATACATACATACATACATACATACATACATACATACATACATACATACATACATACATACATACATACATACATACATACATACATACATACATACATACATACATACATACATACATACATACATACATACATACATACATACATACATACATACATACATACATACATACATACATACATACATACATACATACATACATACACACACACACACACACACACACACATACATACATACATACATACATACATACATACATACATACATACATACATACATACATACATACATAGATACATACATAGATACATACACACTCCCGCTCCTGGTCGTTATCCGTTCCCTGTCGCTTTCCCGCTCATTCTCTCGCTCTCAGTTGCCCCCCCCCCATAGAACCGATTCTACATACATACAATACATACATACATACATACATACATACATACATACATACATACATACATACATACATACATACATACATACATACATACATACATACATACATACATACATACATACATACATACATACATACATACATACATACATACATACATACATACATACATACATACATACATACATACATACATACATACATACATACATACATACATACATACATACATACATACATACATACATACATACATACATACATACATACATACATACATACATACATACATACATACATACATACATACATACATACATACATACATACATACATACATACATACATACATACATACATACATACATACATACATACATACATACATACATAAATACATACATACATACATACATACATACATACATACATACATACATACATACATACATACATACATACATACATACATACATACATACATACATACATACATACATACATACATACATACATACATACATACATACATACATACATACATACATACATACATACATACCTTCATACATACATACATACATACATACATACATACATACATACATACATACATACATACATACATACATACATACATACATACATACATACATACATACATACATACATACATACATACATACATACATACATACATACATACATACAAACAATGAACTGTGAACACACACACACACACACACACATATACATACATACATACATACATACATACATACATACATACATACATACATACATACATACATACATACATACATACATACATACATAGATACATACATAGATACATACACACTCCCGCTCCTGGTCGTTATCCGTTCCCTGTCGCTTTCCCGCTCATTCTCTCGCTCTCAGTTGCCCCCCCCATAGAACCGATTCTACATACATACAATACATACATACATACATACATACATACATACATACATACATACATACATACATACATACATACATACATACATACATACATACATACATACATACATACATACATACATACACACACACACACACACACACACACACACACACACACACACACACACACACACACACACACACACACACACACATACATACATACATACATACATACATACATACATACATACATACATACATACATACATACATACATACATACATACATACATACATACATACATACATACATACATACATACATACATACATACATACATACATACATACATACATACATACATACATACATACATACATACATACATACATACATACATACATACATACATACATACATACATACATACATACATACATACATACATACATACATACATACATACATACCTTCATACATTTTTTTTTTTTTTTTTTTTTTTTTTTTTTTTTTTATAATAGTTTATAGTCCTTTACACCAGGTGTTTTAAGACTAATGGCTGTATGTAGGGAGCACTTATGTACTTCCTGTCGTGGATCAGAATTTGATCCTTTTTACTTTTCCCTCCTCTTTCCCCAGGCTTGGGACTGGCTCGCAATTAGCGAGGCGGAGTTTCACCTTCATACATACATACATACATACATACATACATACATACATACATACATACATACATACATACATACATACATACATACATACATACATACATACATACATACATACATACATACATACATACATACATACATACATACATACATACATACATACATACATACATACATACATACATACATACCAGTGATGGGTAGTTACTAACTATAAATAGTTAACTACTAGTTATTAACTACTCTACAGTAGTTAAGAAATAGTTAATAACTACTTTTTGTTAAACTAGTTAACAACTAGTAGTTAACTACTTTTTAAATAGTTATTAACTACAGTAGTTAACTATTTTTTTAACTACTTTACTTTTTTGGTGGCTGAAAAAACTCTATAGATCATGAAACTGAAGTGGATGAGCCAGTATATGACATGTATGTAAATAATGAAGATCTAGTGGTGAAAGTATATCAGATTTGATAGAAAGTGAGCAAGATAATATTGATAATTCTGACGATGTGCTTCTTTTACCTCCTCATAAGCACTGTGGTAATCTACATACATAATTTCCATAACGCAGAGGCCGCGGTGGTCAGCAGTCAGCAATTGGTAAAATTAGTGCGCGCAGGCGTGTAATTAAAGTTATTACGAAATTGTACAATATCAGTTCCAAATATCCAAAACGTTTTTCCTAAGCTTTTATGCAAGAGGTTATCCGATTGCATGTAATAAAAGTTTTAATAAAAGTTGTACACTGTCAGTAGGTAAAGATCAAAAACGTTTTTCTTAGGCTTATTATGCAAGAGTTTTATCCGATTGCATCAAACATAATGCTGGATTTAAAGTTTAAAATAAAACATCACTAGATGTTGAAACTGTCTTACGAAGGTACGCATGAAATTCAGTGTTTTTAATCTGCTTAAACCTGGTTCGATCCAAAGCATTGAACATTTTTTTGATATTGCTGAGCATCCACTTTTAGTAATGGTAGAGAAGAAAACCATCTTTATTTAATATCTGATAGTTCGATAAAAATCCCAAAAACGGTCATTTTTGACGGGCTACTTCTAGTTATATCTTAAATTTCGTGGCAAGTGTTGGTGCATTGAAAGTAAGGGATAATTTGAAATACGAACAACTTTATGATAGATCAATGGCAAAAGTTGTATCGTTATCAAACTTCATTCATCGCAATGTAAAAAATGCTGAGGATGTACAGGACATTAGTGGTTCAACATTTATTTAGCCAAATGTTACATGGTGGTGCTCAAAATTCTATTCGGTTGAAAGGATTGTTAATCTAGTTTTCAACAATGTTTGTGATTGTCAAAAGAAGTTAGGGCATGCTGCATTTAAAGAGATTGAGTTTGCTTTTTTGAAATTGTTCATTCAGACTATAAAACCAATAGTCACCGCAATGAATATTTTCTAAAGTGAAAAGTCAAACATTGGTCACATTATTCAAACCATTATAGGATTAAAATAAATAACATCATATTCAGATAAAACCATCAATGCTCTTTTACAAGCACTATCTCAAGGTATAGAAAAACGATTTGGTCCTGTTTTGGAAAATGAAGAATATCTTTTAGCAACAGCGATAATTCCCTAATTTAAACTAAATTTTTTGAATAATGAACAAAAAATATTTGATCAAAGAAAATTTGTTAGCATACATAAATGAAATGAACCAATAGTTTGAAAAATAAGATTTATTTAACTTGTATTTAATTGCAAATGTTTAAAGGTTTTTTGGTTAATGTTATAAAAGTAGTCAACTACTAGTTAACTACTAGACAATAGTTAAAAGGTAGTTAATAACTACTGCTGTTAAAAGTAGTTAGGAAATAGTTACTAACTACTTTTTTTTATGAGTAGTTAAATAAAGTAGTTAACTACTTTTAAAGTAGTTAAAACCCATCACTGATACATACATACATACATACATACAAACAATGAACTGTGCTGTGAACACTTGCATAAACAGTTCCGGTGCCACTTTAAAAGTACCATCAACAAACCAGTGTGCGTAGGTTACCAATGCATTCACATTTTCATTAGTACCGAACATTAGTAGTCTATGCTGGTCCAAAGCTCCTGAATCCCACAACAAAAAAAGAAAATTTTTCAATGTTACCTGCTGATCTTGTGGAATGACTATATCCAGTGTTGGGTAGGATTTGAAATCAAATGATTTGAAATCACGATTTCAAATCAAAATATTGATTTTTGATCTTTGATTTGAAATCATTTTGCAAAGTTTAATTATGATTTTGATTTGAAATCATTTTCTTACGATTTTCGATTTTATTTTAATATTCGAAAATCAAAATCATAACATATTTTTTCTATGCTGCTATTTCTATGCCAAGCCAACAATCGCTTTGAGCGGTAACTTATATAAATAGTTTTTAACAACATGGCAGATAGTATAGATTGCGATTTGAATTGCGTAAGAATGTGTAATTTGCCTTCCTTACTTGATGGTAATTTTTTTAAATAACTAGCGGGAAAGGTGACAGAGTGGTAGCTAAGTGTGTTAATTGCGCTAAGTCAATTTCAGGATCAAAATTTTCTTCGTCATTTGAAGGTAACGTGCTATAATTATACTATAATAGATACGGTACAACCGTACTTTCCTACCGAACAATTATTAAATCAAATACGTTGCTATCTTAATATGCAGAAAACTCAAATGCAGTTGAATTTTGTTGATTTTAATATTTAAAGGATGAGCGTCATATCTGTGTCAGCTACTGCTGATGGACTCAAAAGTCAAAGCATGGAACGAATTGATAATGACTACGGCTACTATGATGACCAGTGTTCTTCACAGACCATCGGTACCTCTAACAATGTCTACAACATTAAGATAAAAATGACGAACTATTTATCGATATAATACAACACTGCCTTCGTCAGCTCCTGTCGAAAGACTGTTCAGTTTCGCCGGTTTAATTGAAACTCGCAGAAGAAATAGTTTGACTAATTCAATATTTGAGAAATTGTTGCTTTTGAAGATGAATAAACTTTAGTCACATTTCATTGTTTAAGTGATTTTAGATCAAATTGTGTTAAAACATGATTTTAGATCAAATTGTGTTAAAACATAATTTTACAGACAAAATTATGTTAAATTAAACCATACCGTGTAATAACAATTTATAAAAAAAAAAGATTTTGATTTGATGATTTGAAATCATTTTTAAATCCTTTATATTATTTTCGATTGTCTTCCCGTCTGTCTGTCTTCCTGTCGGTCACAAACTTTGAGTCTCAAAATTAACTCACTTCCCGTTATCCGATCGAGCTGAAATTTGGCACATCGACTTGGGATGCGAGACAATTGAATCTATCAAAATTTCAGTTTGATCGGATATTGTATAATTAAGTTTTTCAAAAAACACCAAATTTGATGAAAAATAGGCAGAGAACAAAAATTCAAATAAAATAAAAATCTAGGATCGTATATAAAGGATTTATAATAAAAACTTTGTTTTTATGGGTTAGTTTTTTAAAAATGATTTTGATTTGAAATCATTTTGTAATTAATGATTTTGATTTTGATTTGAAATCATATTTTTCTTGAAGATTTTGATTTTGATTTCAAATCATTTCAAAAATGATTTTACCCAACACTGACTATATCCGCAACTGATCTTGGCATTTCATGCGGTTCTTGGATAAGTTTTCGTTTTCGTTCAATAGTTCTCTGACAAGCATTGTACGATGGTAACTGTGCAACTGCTTCTAAAGAAATACCTTGAGTACAGTTCTGAATGATTTGTCTTGGTCTGCCAAACTCTTGTTGTGCTGTTTCACGCATGTGAACAACTGCCTTTACAACCTCATTTTTTTCGGGATCAGGTGCATGGTTGTGTTCTGATATAACTAGTGTTATACCGTTCAGTACTTTTATTCTGCCACAACAATGCTTCTGCAAGCATCTCCACGAAACACTCTCGTCGACGTTACGTTTTGCAAATTATATCAACATTTCTTTGCCTTTTTGTGTTTTTGATTTATCCATTGTTTTAAACCTAACTTGTTATTTGAATAGTTTGTAGAATAACACAAAAAATAAATTAATACGCGTTTTCAAATATACAAAATGCAGAGAGAAAAACTTTCGATCGAATAGAAATGAATGCTGTTTGCTAAGTAGTTTAATCTTGGTTAAAATGTGAGCATTTTTAAGGTTTTCGACCGACATTAATTTAAAAATTTATTGTGCTAAGTTCATAGATGTTATCATAACAAAAGTTTGAAATATGGAATGGGGATGCACTTCAAAGTAAACAACAACGTTAATTAAATTTAATTGTGTTTACACTAACCCATAATCTGAACATGTACGATTCATGCTCGTTTGCCGATCGTTAGCCTAATAGGATACTTTATGCGAACGAGTCGAAGTTTATTCAGTATATATTGGTTGAATTGGTGATAGTGTTTTTTGCAAATTTCATTCTTCGAATGAAATGTTTGTAAATTTTAAAAATTAAAGGCGTCAAACAGAACGTTTTTTTTCGGTTGAAAGAAGCTATGGAACTAATTCTTGATGATGATAGCATTGGCTTTGACAACCTTGTCATTCTTCCACCCGACGCATCAGAATACGTGACTGATAAAGAGGAACATAAAGAAGGAAATGTTATTTCTTGTGATGTTCCTGGGAAGGTAGAAGTTGATTATACTAATGATGAGATGGGATTAGACTGTATCGGTTCTTTGGGTGAAGAAATGGAGGTCGCGATTACGGTCTGTTCAGTGCCACGGCAACCAAAACGCCATAAACGATTGAAAATCACTTGGACCTAGGGTTGTTACAGTTTTGAAAAAAGATTCAGTTTCAGTTTAAGTAATTGAAACTTTACAAAGATTCAGTTTCAGTTTCAGTAAACTGAATCTTTAAAGATTCAGTTTCAGTTTCAGTTACAGTTAGATTCAGTTTTTTTTTTCAATTTTTTTAGGTAAACTATCAAGAAAAAATTTACTATAAAAAACACTTTGCAACACAGACATGTTTAAAAATTTTATTTAGCTTAAAAATTCCTTCTTGAATTTATAAAAGACTTCAGCTTGTCGTCACCCAAATTATGCCGACATCTTCTAAGAGCAAAGCCTGTAATGGGTTGCGTAATTGTTCAACAAGTCAGAAGAGCTCTTTTTATTTTATTGATGTTTTGATCAAAATAATGGCAAGTTATTTCCATCCTTGCTGATGAATAACATGGCCGAGACCATCTGTTGTGATTGACACATACTTAGCTGAATTTAATGATAATTCAACAGATCGTTTTAATTCTTTTAATAATTCGGACACTTTTGTGGAAATAATGGAAATATCGTGTCGGTTCGGCAAGGTTAGTAAACGACCTTCCGACACAACTGCAAACATATTTTTAATAGAAGGTTCTTCGATCAAAAGAAATGGCAAACTGTTTGTAGCAAATGCTGAGGCTATAGCATGGGCAGCCTTATTATAGGCATTGGAGCCTTTTTTAATGTCATTTTTGCGTTCTTTAACAACAAAGCAGTTTTCAATTGTTGCCTGGTTTTTCAAATATGAAAAGGATCGTTTAATAGACTTACTTTGTGTTTTTGATTTCATAGCTTCCTTTTCCTCTAAATACTCTGCGTATTCTATTTCATGCTTCCTCAAGTGAGACTAAATTTGTCACAATCTTACCCTTTAAAATTACAGAACAAATATTGCACTTACTATCTGCTCCAACTCCTGTAAACCTTTTATGTACCGTGTTAGCAGAGGTCTTGTTTTGTTGAATCTAGCTTTTTTCGTTGGAGGTCCTAAAGCAGATTCCGACTGATTTTGTTGAATAAACGATACTTCTTTCGCGGTAGATTCGTCGATGACAATGTTATTACTAACACAAGTATCTTCCATTTTGGTAATTCTAAAAACTTGAAAATCTTCGAAAAACAACGCAAGCAACAAAACACTAACACGAAAAAAAAGAAAGAACTATTCCTAACTTCCACCGAAGTTATCGTCCGTGCCATAGAATCAAAACATTTAACCGCAAACATAAAAATAATATAAAAAATGATAAAAAATATTCATTCTGAAAGATTCAGTTATATTCAGTTTTCTCAATAGATTCAGTTTCAGTTACAGTTTTTAAAAATGATTCAGTTTCAATTTCAGTTGAAGTTACTGAATCTAAAAAGATTCAGTTAATTGAATGTTTCAGTTTTAGATTCAGTAACTGTAACAACCCTACTTGGACCAAAAGGTAAAAAAAGAAGGTCGTTACAAGCTAGAAAATTGTGGCAAAAACACTCTGAACATGTGTACCAAGTGCGGCAAACGACTTCCTCAGATATGTTTTGGTGTTTTCCACACACTCCAGCTCTGAAAGGAATATCACGAACTGCTTGACTGATTTAATGAAATTTAAATTTTTGGGTTTTATTGAACTGTAATACTGATAAAGTCAGATATGTGAATTTAGCTTTTTTGTTTATATCTTAAAATTTATTTTATAACTGTTTGCGTTGCGAACAAAAAAAATTGACGTTTGAAAATGTTGTCGTCTATACGACCACTGTTCGAAAAACGAGCATAGAGAATTTTCAAGGTTTTCTATCAAATACAAAATAAATAAAAATAAATTTGTTAAAACATAAGCAAGTAACTAAGAAATAAAAAATATTAAAAAAAATCCCATTAATAAAGTTTTGGACCTTAACGGGTTTAAGCAAACTAAAAGTGAAATAGAGCTGTAAAACAGTCACTCTCACAAAAATACTATCCACTTTGATTTGACCTTTTAAATGCAAAAATACACAGTGCTCTTCTAATGTAAACTAGAAAGTAAGGAACCTTTTGTCGGTGTCGTTATGTCGGGAGCCCTGTCGTGCATAAAATTAAGGCTATACAAAGTAGGCTTTAAGCAATACAGCTAAGAATGTGGGCCGTTTTGTCGGAGACCGTTTTGACGGGGGGCCTTTTTGTCGGGGCCCTTTTGACGGGGCCGTTTTGACGGGGCCCATTTGTCGGGGGCCGTAATGTTGGGGCCCTTTTGTCGGGGGCCCATTTGACGGGTCACCTCAAATGTTGGAAACAATTCGACGGGCTTCCTTCCTAATAAATTCATAGGTGGTTTCTTCTCGTTTTCATCGCACGGGTGGACTTAAATATTACGTTATTTAGGTTATTTGAGTAAGACGATGACGAAGATGATGTTGATGATGATGATCACGATGATGATAATGATAATGATGATCTATTGAGGATGACGATGACGACGATGGTAACGATGACGACAATGATAAAGATGATAATGACGACGACGACGATGGTGATGATGATGACGATGACGACGACGACGACAATGATGATGATGATCACGATGATGATAATGATAATGATGATCTATTGAGGATAACGATGACGACAATGATAAAGATGATAATGACGACGACGACGATGGTGATGATGATGATGATGACGATGATGATGACGATGATGATGACGACAACGACGACAACGACGACGACGACGACGACGACGACGACGACGACGACGACGACGACGACGACGACGACGACGACGACGACGACGACGACGACGACGACGACGACGACGACGACGACGACGACGACGACGACGACGACGACGACGACGACGACGACGACGACGACGACGACGACGACGACGACGACGACGACGACGACGACGACGACGACGACGACGACGACGACGACGACGACGACGACGACGACGACGACGACGACGATGATGATGATGATGATGATATTCTAATTTATCTAAACCTGAAGAATGTTTCATCGAGTTTTTCTTGCACAAAATTGCTCGCTCCCATTTAAATTTTTAAATCTTACAGTGTTTATTTTATTTACGTACTTTTTAAGCTTATTTTATGCTTTTTATGAACTGTTGTTTACGTAGTTACGGTAACGTATAATAAATAAGTATGATGAAATAATCATAGTCTATTATAGAGAAGCTTTGATTACATCAATAAACTTCCTAATTTAAATGTTCTTTTTAATAAACTAGGTGATATTTTAAAAATATTTAATATCTTTATAAATATAAATGTTTTTTGTCGTTTTGACGACTTGAATCTCTTCATCGATTTCGGCTCTCCGGCGTCTACCAACTTTGGATAGCTGGTCAACATCAGATTTGTGTTTCCTGTCAGCCGTGGTCTCATACTTCATCGCAATTCGTTTCAGCGCTCGTATCTGGTGATCAACGGCCCTCGACTGCCGGTGTCTTTCTCCTCTGATTGCACCATGTTGTGGTTTGCTGAGCTTGTCAGTATCACCAGGTCAACCTGGGACTTTTTTTTGTAGTCGTTAGTTTTAGGGTCATTGGTAGTGCTGCCTTGTAGAGGCCATTTTAAAATTCTTTTCATATAATAATTGTTTCTTTTCTTCAGTTATCAACGCTTTTGCTGAATGTTTGTTTTCATGTGTTTGTTGTTAAATTATGCTGATGGTCTTCTGTCTTCTAATTAGGTATGCATATTTTAATTTTTTACATGGTTTTTAAAACATTTTTATTTAGCGAATTTATTGGAGAACGAATTTTTTTGAATTTAAGAAAAGGCGCTTTATATGTTTATTTTATTGATTACTAAGATTCGATAAATTGGCTACTATAAGTATACAAACCGTATACTCCTTTTCGAATATACTGAGTTTATATTAATTAGTATTTAAATTAAATTTTATTTGTTTTTTATTTGTAATTTTACTTCAAGTTCATTTTATTTAAAAAAATTGTTTTTTACGAAAAGTATTGATCGATTTTCTCCTAAAAGATTTTTCTACTGTAGAATTTGTTTGAGGATTTCGTGTCAACAATTGCGACCAAAAATGTTTTTTTTAATATTTCAAATTTAAGAAAAAATAATTTTCTTTTACGTATATTATTTTCTCAAATAAAATTTCGGTGAATTTCTTACATCCAAAACAATTATTGTATTTAATGTCATCGCGAAACTCCTTCTCATGTTAACCTAACACAAACTCTAACACGGTATCGGGACACTTGGGCGGACGTCAGTTAGGCGTGCGACATTTGGGCGGATCCATATGAGCGCACGACAAATGGGTGGATGGACATTTAGGCGGACGACAAAGGGGCGGATGGACATTTAGGCGGACGACAAATGGGTGGATAGACATTTAGGTGGACGACAAATGGGTGGATAGACATTTAGGTGGACGACAAATAGGCGCATGCAACTTAAACTTATGCAATGTAAATTTAAGCTATTTGAGTAATTTATGCTTATGCAATGAAAAGCTTAAAAATGGACATTCTAGTAATATTTACTAATTAAAAATGCTTTAAAAAATTTGTAATTTTAAGGATATAATAAAACTTTGCTGAATAATTATGAGCCGATTTGGTAAGTGGTGGCATTATAGCCTTCAGTCACTCTTCCAGGGTCACCATCCAACTCTCTGGTCATTCATGGATGGTATCAAACGGAACATGCAACAGCAAAAAACAAAGTTCTTGCAAGGCACGAACGGAATTGTTAACTTATCCTCGAAGAAGTATCGCACACTAGACAGCCGTGTTCGGCGTGCCGTAGCTACATACAGACGTGTGGAAGTCTTCACATATCTGCAAGCTATTGCTCATCTATCACATGCTTAGTTGTTGATTATATGTATGTACTGAATGTAACAATTTAAATAAAAATCATTACAAACTATTTTCTGTTGTTGTTATTCAAGTTTATTTCAAGACAAAAAAAATGTTTCTTGAAAGCTTTAATGTTTACAGACAAAAAAATCAAGCGATAGTTACAGAAAAATTGACCCATAAAACCAATAGACTACAATTTTAAGCTAAATTAGTTTTTAAGTGGATTAAAAATCAGTATAGCAACAGCCAAATTTTTGTTGCCTAAAAGTCGCGCCCCTAAAATGTCGCGCCCCTAAATGTCGCGCTCCTAAATGTTGATACGCCTAAATGTCATTCCGCATATATGTCTATCCGCCCATATGCCGCTGCCTATATGTCGCGCGCCTAACTGTCGCCCGCCTAAATGTCACAAAACCCTCTAACACACATACACAAAATAAAAGATGCAAATACAGATACACAAATAGGTATAGTAGCAAAACACACAATTACATAAACCGAAACAAACAAATGAACATATAATATAAATGAGATTTATTGTTTAATTTGGAGAGTTTCTCATGACCACTTACAACATGAGTAAAACGTTCTGTTAAAATTGTTCACATAAAAAGAATAGGGATCTTTACATTTACTGATTCTTCTTAAAGGAAGTTTCCAAATTCCGACAAAGGTATTAGAATGCAAAATCGTATTGGGATGACCATCTTTTGACAGACATAGAGGAGGAGTCAAAGAGTAAGGAGGAATTTCTAGGTTTAACTCTCTGAATCTTCCCGGAACATTAAGTTGGAGTTCTCTATTTATTGAATAGGTTGGAAACGTTGTGACAATCAAAAAACCACTTGAACTACTTGAAAATATCTTTAAAACCCTAAAAATAAAATCAAAAATTAGAAAAATAGTAAGTATAATGATTAATTTTAACAAGTTTACATGTACTTTACCTTTCTACATCGCTAAAATGCAGGTGCTGCAAAAGCATTCGACATAATATAATGTCATAGCTACCCAAACTTTCCATTGTTACAATATCCTGAAGGGTGAAATTCCAATCCTCTTTCTTATATGTTTCTTTGTGATGGTTAATGATATTTGGAACAATATCCATTCCAGTGTATTCTACATCATTTCTTGTGTACAAGAACCTACTCATCCAGGCCATATCGCCACATGGAACATCCAGTAATCGAATTTTTGAATTGGGTTTTCTTAACTTTTTGATTTGATTTATGGTAATGTGTAAAACTGCAACAACTTCTTGTGACCAATCTAACGTTGAACCTGGTCCTTTAAAAAAATCAACAAAATTTAAAAGTTAATTAGTAATCTAAACTTGCAAACATGTGAACTGAAACAAACCGGATGCACTTAGACCGGTGTTATCCTTATCAAAGCCTTGACCCCAGGCTCTATTTTGAAAAACATTTTTAAATGATTCAGTTCTAATAACTGATGACTCCGCCACAATTTTAGGTGTATAAGCATATTTGGCAGACTCTAGATTATCTTGAAATTTTCCTATTGCTTCTTCCGTTATACAATTTTTGATATAGTCATTAGGATTAGAGTGTATGTGAAAGTGCTCAAAGGTTACAGATTTTCTAGTAACAAAAATAAAAATAAAAATTATAAACAAACTGACTACAATAAGAATTTTTAATAATACAGCATTTCGAAATTCCATATTCATAGTGATCGTATAAAACAGTACACGCTCCAACATGCAAGCTCAAAGCTTGTGACAGGTAAACTTCAAGGTAAAACAAGCTTAGAAGTAAACCGTCGTTTGAAAAGATTTCAAAGCACGTTTGCTTCACGCATAGATACATATAGATACGCCCTGCACACATTTTTTCATAGGCCGGCCGGCGACCCCAGCATTGTATATAACAATTCATAAATTTCGAAGTAGAAAATGTGTTTAAAAAATTTAAACTTATTAAAAATATGAAAAAAAATATAATTTTGAATAAAAATAATTTTAAAACAATTTTTTTAAAGTTTGCTTAAAAAAAGATGTTTGCCGACTGAGCAAATGGAGCAAATGCTCAACCAATCGGGCGCCCTTTCACAGCTCGTTATGTTGCCGCTTAGTATAATTCTCGTAACCTCTTAAAGAGAATTCTCGTTATTTTGATGTTGAATTAGCTATATAAAGAGTCAAAAAAACCGAAGAAAAAAGTATGCCAGACAGGAGTAGGACTACGGGGTCACAGGTACAAGATCTTCAAACAATCGGAGGGGAAATTTAAGCAGAGATTCTTCAGCAGCAGAGTCATCAATGCCTGGAACCAGCTGAGTGAAGAAGCAGTTTCTGTTGAGTTGATTGAACATTTTAAAGTGATGCTTGGACAAATTGGTTTTTAACCAGTAGTGGTTCTCACACAGGCTATTTAGTCTTCTGAACCACTTTGTTTAAACCATGTTATTATTATTAGCACATCTGCCCAGCCAACAGCAGACTAGTAGTGAACAACAGGTAGTGAATTTAATTTACAAGGTAAGCTTTTAGATTTTAAATATTACATAAAGATGATAAGAGTAGAAAAGTTTATTATGTTAATTAAAATTTAACTTTATGCATGAGTTATATGAATACATTTTTTACCAACATTATCCATTATTATCCATACAATAAATAACGCTTGACAAAAGTTTCACAGTTAGTTATAGTAGAAGTTTTCTACTGAGATTTAGTCACTATTACTCACTATTAATATCTCCATTAATTAATAATTATAAAGATTTAGATGTGTATTTCTAATTTGACTAACACAGCTTTTCTTTTCTGGGTTTCTTAAATGGTAGGATCATAACTACTGTCTTTAAGTAAAAAAAAATGTCAGCAACACGATTGATATTTTGAATAGTAAAGGTTCCATTTGTCTAGATTTCTAAAGTCCTATTACTCTCATTACTTGAAACTTCTTTAAGAACAACTCTGCCTCGCTAATTGCGAGCCAGTCCTAAGCCTGGATAAAGAAGGAGGGACAGTTAAAAGAATCAAACTTTGATCCACGACAGGAAGTACTTATGTGCTTCCTACATACAGCCAATTCAGTCTTAAAACACATGGTGTAAAGGACTATAAACTATCATAAAAAAAACTTTTTTAAGAGAGGTTTTGTTTATAGACAAGATTGAGGAACCTGAAATAAATTTCAATAATCATTTTCATGAAAGTCAATATTCATTAATATCAACAATTTTAATTTTTCAATTCATCTTTAAGCCAAAAGCCTGTTTTTAAAATTTGATTTAAATCCTTTTCGATTATATTTAAAAAAAATTTGTTTAAGCTATCAATATTTTTCAATTGAAATTGTTAACTAATTTACTCAGTATTCAAACTGTTACTATTAACAGGTTAAAGTTTCATCTGGAAATGCAGTTACCCGCTCTCAGGTTGGGTGGCATACAAACTTCAGGGAAAATAAGAAGAGTATCTGCAAGAGGGTGGTGTTGAATAACGGAATGTTTCATCATTGCATCAAACAGCTGTAAGTTCAGCATCAGTTAAAGTCATAATGTTGTACTATTTTATATATCGATATAGATTAATCTCACTATCAATTTGTGAATTGATTCACTTCTATAGATATAATATCTGTGACGATATATATTATCTTTCAGATATGACGTTACAGTGTTCCATTGTCTAGAAATATGTCAGCTCAGCAATTATCAGGAAAAGGGAACTATAGTAAAATAAAAGTCAATGTTATGAGTTGTTTCATTAATAAGTGAATTTTTTCCAGAGACAAATTCAAGTCACTAACCATAAATGACATCTAGAAATGAAATCTTTATTTTTCATTTAATTTTGTTTTTGTCATTAGTTTGATCTAAATTAACAACACACTGTACCCAAACCTAAGTATTTTATTCTATTTTAAGAAATACCACTAAAACCTCTTATGTTTTTTTCACTATTATTAACATTTAGTAACCAACAAATAATTTTACACATTTACTCGATTTTAATCTACAATGGTTTAATCCTAATTTTGATATTATTAATGCTGCTCTACATTTTCAGAAATTACATTTAAAATTTTGTGGGTAGAGCTAAAGGGCTAGTGGATGAAGCTTACATATTTGGTTTGTCAATGAACCCCTAAAACGGGATTACCTATTCCAACTATAACAATGTTGCAACTGTATCATACCAGTAGGAAGAAAACGTTGAAGAGAGCATGTGTACACAAATTTAAAGCCATGAACCGACTAATCATCAAAAATTCCAAAGATGCAGTTTTCCTAATCATGTTACTTCTCATATTAATCCTAAATTTGCTCCAGAAAAAAACAAACTTTAAAGTTCTACTTTCAAACTAAAAGTTATACTTCTAAATAATGTTTTTCATAGTATGAGAATGTCAATTTTCACTATAAAAATGACTTTTAATAGTAGCTGCTATTATATGTAAAAATATTGTCAGGAGTAATATTTTTTTAGCAGTGAAATTGGTAAGTTAGTTAAATTAAATTTAACTAGACTAAACCACCCATAAAACTCATTTTCTTCGAAATAAAAACAAAATTCCTTATTTGTGTGTTTCAATAAGAAAAACCATTCATAAATACAGACTAATTCAATAAAACGAAATTAGGGAGAAAACTATCGTAAGTCGTATACATATTATCGTCATCCCTGTTTATTTATTGTGCAGTTTTAGGTCTCGGTTGGGGCTGGCTCGGAGGCCGAGTGTTGAAGTCGAACGTTAGCACAGCAGGGCGTATCTATATATATATATATGGCTTCACCAACAAAAATGTTGAAATAAATTTTTAAAAATGGTTAAAAACTTATTTATTATTTTTAAAAATCTACATTAAATTTTAAACAAATACATAGTTGTTTTTTTAATAAAATTACACTGACGTGTCAATCGGCGATTCGCCTGCGACGGGTTCGCCCTTGGCTTTCTCGAGTGTATCACATGGTGTCGCATTTGGCCTGCTGGCCTCCTCCTATTTCAATGATCGTCCAGCATATTTGATATTCAGGACATGTAATTTCCTGCAAATTTATATTCTTTTGTTTCAGAGACAAATTATTGCACACACAAAAATTCATTTTAGTTTTTACAAAAACGTGAAATAAATTTTTGAAAATAACATTGAAATACAAATACTTTTTTTAGATAAACCACAAAAAGATTTAATTATCTACAATATAGTAGCCCCCGTCACTCACTCACTCACTCACTCACTCACTCACTCACTCACTCACTCACTCACTCACTCACTCACTCACTCACTCACTCACTCACTCACTCACTCACTCACTCACTCACTCACACACCCAATCACTCACTGATAATGTCACGCTTACGTAATTAGTCGTATAGCTACTATATTATCGAAGATATTTCTATTAGTATTCAGTAGTTATTAAATACAATTTTTTTATCATTGATATATATATAACAAATTATACCTATGGATTTTAATAATTGACAAATAAAGTAATTTTTAAAGGTTTTTCTAATGCTTGTCTCTCTTGCTCCCGTTTCCTTCCCCGCTTGTTTTCCCGCTCCCGGTCGCTTTCCCGTGCCTGCTTGCTCTCCCGTTCTCGGTCGGTTTTTCCTCCCGGTCGCTTTCCCGTTCCCAGTCGGTTTTTGGCTCCAGGCCGTTTTTCCGCTCCCAGACGCTTTCTCGTTTCCAGTTTTTTTCCCGCTCCCGGTCGATTTCCCGTTCCGGGTTGCTTTCCCGCTCCCGGTCACTTTTCCTCTCTCGGTCGCTTTTCCGCTCCGGGTTGCTTTCTCGTTCCCGGTCGCTTTCTCGGTCGCGTTCCCTTTCCCGCTCGATCTTTCGCTCTCAGTTGGCTTCCCGTTTCCGCTCATTTATGTATGTAAAGATCCGATTCTACATACATACATACATACATGCATACATACATACATACATACATACATACATACATACATACATACATACATACATACATACATACATACATACATAGATACATACACACATACATACATACATACATACATACATACATACATACATACATACATACATACATACATACATACATACATACATACATACATACTTACATACATACATACATACATACATACATACATACATACATACATACATACATACATACATACATACATACATACATACATACATACATACATACATACATACATACATACATACATACATACATACATACATACATACATACATACATACATACATACATACATACATACATACATACATACATACATACATACATACATACATACATACATACTTACATACATACATACATACATACATACATACATACATACATACATACATACATACATACATACATACATACATACATACATACATACATACATACATACATACATACATACATACATACATACATACATACATACATACATACATACATACATACATACATACATACATACATACATACATACATACATACATACATACATACATACATACATACATACATACATACATACATACATACATACATATATACGCTGCTGTCGGTGCCACGGGACCACGAACGTCTTCCACGACAATCTTCCATTTTCCTCGATGGGCTGCAACGCTTCTCGCCCCATCGGCGGTCAGTCGCTTCTTCTTGAGGTCCCCATCAATAATTTTCAGTCATATTTTCTTTTGCGCCGAACGTTGGATGCGCCAGCCAGGCGGTCGCTCACGCCAAAGTGAACTATTGGGAAGCCGTTTACCATTCATTCGGCAGACGTGCCCTAACCACCGTTGTCGCCGTTTTTGGATGTGTTCGTCGATCAGTGGTTGTCGATCACACCGTTCACGGATCGTCTCGTTTCGAATGCGGTCGCGGATGGAGACTCCCAGTATTCGCCGCAGGCATTGCATTTGGAATACTTCAAGTCTATTCACATCGGATTTAAACCATGTTCATGTCTCCGAGCCATATAGGAGGATCGGAAGAATCAATGATCGGTAAAGACGAATTTTTGTCTTGATTGCAATGTTCGTTCTCTTCCAAACGCACCATCTGAGCGCTGCAAATGCCGCAGTCGCCTGGCCAACGCGGCTGTGTACGTCGTCGACGACGACGTCTTTTTTTCCTGCACGATCGATCCAAGGTATTTAAATTTCGTCACTTGCTCGATCTGGACATCATTTAAGTGGACATGAGCTGGCGACCCGTCCGTTGTTAATACCTTGGTCTTCTCGGCGTTGATCATCAGGCCGTATGACTTGGCAATATCGCCGATGTCGTTTAGGAAATCTGTAGCTTCCACGTCCGTGAACATCAGATCAGTGATAAAGTTGTTTTTGTCGTATTGAACACCACGCCTTCCTTCGAACGATTTCCTCAGGATCGCATCGATCACGACGTTAAATAAAAGCGGAGAGGCGACGTCTCCCTGTCGGACACCGTTTGAATGGTAAACTCGTCCGATAGGTCGTTTCGAATTCGGATCAGCTGGTCGAACCACTATACGACGCTTGTAACAAACGGATGACTTTCGGTCGTATGCTTTCTCTTTCCAATGCAGTCCCCAATGATGGCCAATGGATGCAGTCGAAAGCCGATTTGAAGTCGATGAAGACAACAACAGTCCACCGGCCACATCGAACCCTCTCTTCTACGAGTTGGCGTAGTGCGAAGATTTGATCGATGCATCCACGATTCTGTCGAAATCCGGCCTGTTCCTCACGGCACGAATGTTTTTGTAGTCGTGACTGAATGATCTTCGTGAATTCTCTCCCAATGATTGAAAGGAGACTAATGCCGCGGTAGTTTTTGCATTCTCGACTGTCTCCTTTCTTCAAAATGGGAACGACGATCGCTTTCTTCCACGCTGATGGTACGTACTCCGTGTCCCAGATGCATGTCAATAGGACGTGTAGACGTTGCAATAGAATGTCACCACCAGCTTTGATCATCTCGGCTGTAATTTGATCGATGCCCGGCGCTTTTCCGTTCTTGAGCGATTTGACGGCCGCTTTCACTTCGGCGATTGTTGGTACGTTGACGGGAAATGGGATCTGCGGTTGATCGATTTGTGGCGGGTCCGCGACTGGTCCTGCAGGCGGATCGTGGTTGTATAGTTCATATAGTGAAGAATTCCCGCCACCTCTGTAATCGATCGGAGGACGAACTAACAAACTTTCCATCCGTTTTCCTGATGTTATCGTTGATCGATTTCGTTTTGCCGCCTAAACGTTGTAGTGTCTGATACAATGTTCGATATTCATGTCGTGATGCGGCTTCTTCTATTTCGGCTGCAACATCGTTCCAATACACCTCTCGCTCGATCTTCATTTTCCGCCTTACCTCTTGATTAAGTCGCCGGTATTGTTCGAAATCGACGTGCTTGATTCTTTTCCGCTCAGCTACCAAATCCAGACACTCATCCGAAATCCATGGCTGCATTCGTCGACGGATCGGTGGACATAACGGAGCAGCACATTCTATGACGGATGTGGTTATTTGTTTTTCTTCATCGTTGACATCGTCCAATGTATTGAGGATCGCAAACTTGTTCGATAAAGCAAGCTGGAATTTGTGTCGAACTGCCGGATCGCGTAGGCACGTCCAGTTTCTCTTTACAGCCGCCGGCGTCTTCTTCTTTGCTTTTTGGATTGGAAGTTGTATTTTGGCCCGCACGAGGTAGTGATCAGATCCGCAATCTGGGCCACGCATTGCTCGAACGTCGTTGAGCGTCGATCGAAAACTCTTGTTGATCAGAACGTAGTCGAGCATGGCCGAATCTTTCTCCGACGGGTTTCTCCACGTGAGCCGATGCTTCTTCGGGTGTTGGAAGAGGCTGTTGCCAATGACGAAGTTGTTTACTGACGCAAACGACAACAGTCGCTGTCCATTGTCGTTGATTTTTCCGTGGTCGAATCGTCCAAGCGTTTCTTTCCAGCCACTACGGTTGTCGCCAACGTGAGCGTTAAAGTCGCCTGCCAATATGGTAACTTCAGTTTGCGGTATAGAATCAGTCGCAGCTTGTAGATCGGCGTAGAAAGCGTGTTTTGCTGCATCTGAGCTTGTTTCGGTCGGCGCGTAGACGGATAGGATGTGTGTCTTGATTGTGCCATCGATGGAAAGGACTGCCAGACGTTCAGAAATTTGTTGGAAGGCGACGACACCGTGGGCAGCCCGCTGGCCGACCATAAATCCAGCATCCGCCTCTCGCTTGTCAGAAGAGCGTAATAGTCTCGTCGGTGGGCTAATCATCATCGTCCCGGATCCCGTGAGTCGTAGTTCCGATATGGTAGCGATCGATATTTTGTAATTGGTAATTTCGGTGGCGATAATCTGCTTTTGGCCGACGTGATGACCAGTTCGTACGTTCCACGCGACAATTCGTATTTCATTTTTTGGTTTAATAAATTTAGTCGTTTGGCCAGTAGTCCATTTTTTGTCCACACCATGGGTCCCCAATGCTGACACATCGGCTGCCCCAGTTGAGGTAGCATTTATCGATAGATTCGTTCGTTTTAGGTCCTTGGTTTCTTGCCTGGTTTTACTGGTTTCCCAGTTGTGAGCACTGCGGCGAGGTGACCACCGTTTACATATTGGTAGCCATAGTTGCAAGGAGAACAAGATTTTGCGCAGTTGACAATGAATAGGAGGGGCTGCTTGTCGGAATTCGAGAAGAGCATCACGTGTGAAAGTAGTTCGTTGACTCGTGGCCTGACAACTCGTGTGTGCATTGCTCATGAATAACTGAGTAGTAGTCAAGTCAAGCGGCAATGGAATTCAATTTCACAATATTAAAAAACGCAAAATGGCTCGAAAAGACATCTGTGACTAGATACAGTGAGTTTAATCAGTAAGACGTGCCAGTTTAAAGTCATTTTGAACGTCGCAAAAAAAACCGCCGAAATATTGTAAAAAACACATACTTACATACATACAGACATATATACATACATACATACATACATACATACATACATACATACATACATACATACATACATACATACATACATACATACATACATACATACATACATACATACATACATACATACATACATACATACATAAACACAGACACACATACATGCACGTACACATACATACATACACACATACATACGCACATACATATATATAAAGTTCCCGTTGGCTCACCCACTCCGCTCCGCTCATTTTGTGACGGATTTCAATTTTTTTTCTATATTTGATTCCCCTTGGCTCTCAAGGTTGTGTGGAAATTTCATTACGATCGGATGAATGGTGTAGCAATGCATAAAGGACATATATGTGTATAAACGAGCGGCGTTTTCTCTCGCGCTCTGAATTGTATTCTCTTCGTGATGGAAATTACACGCTGTCTCGCGAACTTCTTCTGGTCTTGAGAAAACACGCATTAATTCGTTATGGCATACAAAAACGCCATTACAGAGGAAATAGAGCAGGTCGGTTTCGACACTTGTCTTCCAAACCTTCTATGCCATATGTAGCCGACATCATCTCTAGTGATTCTAAAGACTCGTCTTCTAAAGACCATGGAAGTCGCCCTTCTACAAGATGCAATCTCGCTGTCTGGAACGCTCGCTCAATTGGAAATAAATCCGCCACAATAAGTGAATTCCTAATCTCTTCCAAAATAGACATCATGTGTATCGTCGAATCATGTCATGAGTCTTCCTTCTCGCCCTCTCTAATCGCCTCAACCCCTCTTGGCTACCAGGCTTTGGACAGACCTCGCCCATCACCTCTCGATGCTGACCTCGCTAGCCTCCGCGGGCCTCGTGGAGGAGGCATATGTATTATCCACAAAAACAACTTCAGGTCCTCCATCAAGGATTTTGGAAGCTTCAGCGCTTTTGAGTTACTATCTGCCTACGTCACATTCCGTGATTCTCACCAATTAATTTTGGTCCTATATCGACCAGGTTCTGAATCTGTTACAGAAGCGTTTTTCTCCGAATTTTCAGAGCTTTTGGGAAAAACTGCCGACTACTCCTGCGATCTGATCTTACTTGGGGATATCAATATTCACCTGGATCAGGACATCACTACAACCAGAAAGTTTCAAAATTTGCTCCTGAGTCATGGCCTCACTCAACTGGTAACAGGACCGACTCATGACCATGGTCATACCCTTGATGTGGTTATCACGCGCTCATCTTTGCTCATAACAAATTTACTAATCATCCCTCCTTCTCTATCCGACCATTCAATCATTACCTTTTCAACTTGTCATAAACCACCCCCCATTATCACCGAAAAAGTGGAACGCCGTTCTTTCAGGTCATTCGACTTAGCATCATTCAGTATCGATCTTCAAAATACCAGGCTCTTTGAAGTCTCTGCCTTGAAATCGGACAAATCTGCTGAACAGCTGTTCGATCTCTACGATGCAACAATGAACGAGCTCCTTGATTGTCATGCTCCACGGAAGTTGATTACCTTAAGGATAAAGCCAGAAAGCCCCTGGTTTGATGCCGACTGTAGTCGGTCCAAAAGACTAAATCGTCGACTCGAACGGCGTTATTTGTGCACCAAACTGTCGTCGGATAAAATAGCTTGGCACACCCAGTCCATACTCAAACGTCGACTGTTCCAGAAAAAGTGCTCAAGCTACTTTCGACATAAAATTGAAGAAGTGACTGGCGATGGCCGGGCGACTTGGAGATCTTTAAACTCTCTTCTTAATCCAGTCACTGATATTTCTGCTAGTGGTCTTGCTCCTGACGCATTGCTTGACTACTTCACGCTGAGGATCGAGGACATTCGTCGAACCACAAAAGACGCCCTACCTCCGCTTTTCAGTTCTTGCCCGGCCGATGTTCCGGTTCTGGCTGCTTTCGACGATATCACTTCCGAGGAGGTCGAGTGCCTACTCAATCGCCTTGGGACTAGACAGTGTGAGCTTGACACTGCACCTGTCTGGCTCATAAAAAAACTCAAAAGCGTGTTTGCTCCTATTATTTCCCACCTCGTAAACACTTCATTTCTAGATGCGTCACTACCAGCCAGTCACAAAAGGGCTATCGTCCGACCTCGACTCAAGAAAACGGGGATGGATCCCGTTGATCCCAAAAGCTACCGCCCCATATCAAACCTATCGTTCATCTCAAAATTTATTGAACGTGTCATCCACCGTCAGCTTTCTTCACATATCGAATCGATGAATCTGCTTCCGCAGGTTCAGTCTGGTTTTCGCAAGTACCACAGTACAGAGACAGCAGTCGAGAAAGTTTACAACGACATTATTCTTTCACTTGACAGGGGCCAACCGACTGCGCTCGTGCTCCTTGACTTCAGTGCAGCTTTCGACTGTGTCGATCATGTTCTCCTTACTGATCTCCTCCACACTAGCTTTGGCGTGACTTCAACCGCACTTGACTGGATTGGGTCTTTTCTATCAAATCGAACACATCTTATCCGATTGGGCCGGGCGACGTCGAGAGTATCGGCCGTTGACTGTGGTGTGCCTCAGGGTTCAATCTTAGGTCCACTTCTCTTCATCCTTTACACAAGCCATATTACTCGAATTGCTTCTTCTCACGACGTGCAGACTCATCTTTACGCTGATGATACTCAGCTGTACATTCATTTTGACGTAACCGACCTGCAGTCCGTTAGAGAGCGTCTTGTCGCCTGTGTCAGCGAGATTCGCGTTTGGTCCTCGTCTATGAGATTGAGCCTAAACCCCTCTAAAACAGAACTTATCTGGTTCCATCGAGGGAACATCTCAACGCGACACCTGGATGACTGTAGTCTTCAAATCATTACTGACTGCGTCATCACCCCCGTGAAGTCTATTAGAAATTTTGGGGTGATACTGGATAGCTCCTTGCTAATGAATCTACATATATCGGCCGTGGCACGATCTTGTTTCTTCCACCTACGCCGCATCCGACAGATCAAGGGTGCCCTAAACAAACACTGCGTGCGGATTTTGGTCCAGGCTCTTGTTGTTTCTAGATTAGATTATTGTAACGTGGTCCTTGCTGGCCTGCCGATGACTGCTCTTCGCCCGCTCACTGCGGTTCTTCATGCTGCTGCACGTCTTATCGGTGGCATCTCTCGACGGGACCACATCACGCCTCTTCTCCGCCAACTACACTGGCTCCCCCTACCGGAAAGAGTGACCTTAAAACTCTGCTTACTGGTTTACAATATCTTAACAAATCGTGCCCCTGCCTACATGACACGGATGATAAGCCTGTGCTCCTCTCATTCTGGTCGTCAACATCTACGTTCGTCCTCCCATGGTGACGCTGTCATCCCAAGAACTCGTCGAAGTTTCGGTAAACGAGCATTCGCCGTTTCCGGGCCCGGTGCATGGAACCAGCTACCTAAATCTATCCGAAGTGCTGTTCTAAATGAAGACTTCAGAGCATTGTTGAAAAAACACTTTTTTAATTTGACATATTGTTAATGGCATTCTTAGTGCAAGACTCTTGTTTTGTTTTAGATAAAATAAAATAAATAAAATAAAAATATATTTATATATACATATATACATATATACATATATATACATATATACATATATACATATATATACATATATACAAACATTCATTTTTATATATGTAGATATTAATTACTTTATTTGTCAATTATTAAAATCGATATATATACATAATTTAATATATATATATATATATATATATATATATACATATACATATATATATATATATATATATATATATATATATATATATATATATATATATATATATATATATATATATATATATATATATATATATATATATTCATGTAAAATCACTGATTTTACGATCAGTTTCCCATTGATAAACGTTAAAGGATTCAGAACAACCATTATGGACATTTTATTTATAGATCAAAAAGTATAAATAGCCTTAACAAAGCTTCATTTATTATTTTCCAAGAAACTGCTAAACCATTCTATTGAGCCCGGTATACGATTTGGTGATATCGTAACATTGGTGTCAGAAGTGGGATACAAGAATGGTTTTGAAATCATTGGATGAGCTTTGGGCGAGTGAAATGAAAGACTAGCTGGAGAAACGTGGCCTGAGCGATACAGGTAAAAAGGACGAACTTATGGAACGCCTCTTAGCCGCGTTAGTGAATGAAAGCTATGGGCCTGACGACGATGAATATTTATTCGATATTGACAAGGAAGCTGTGGTTAAGCGAAGGATATTAAAAAAACAAATTGCTGGAGGAAGAAAGACAACAAGCGAGAGAAAACATGGCAGCACAGGGGAAGACAGGAGAAGGAATGATTCTTGGCCACGAAAACAAAGTAGCAGCAGCCGGTACAACTGTTGAGAGTTTGGTCGCAGGGTTGGCTGAGGCAATGGTGGACACGGTTCTGGACCAGGGGGTTGCTGGTGATGTGGGTTGCTGCGGTGAAACCCAATTTGAACTGGAGTCCACAAGCTGTGTCTCAGAGCATGTGACGGATGACGGCCGTTTAGACTGCACAAGTCAGGTGGGTCATGATGATGAGCCTGTCAAAGACGGTCATGATAAGGAACCTTGCAAAGATGTTCAAGATGAACCATGCAAAGATGGTGATGACGAGCCTGGCAAAGATGGTGGCAATGATACAGTCGGTATGGACGTCAACAACAAAACTAAAGAAGATGAAAAGAATGTTGAAAACGAAATGCAAAACGATGAGGATGAAAGTGTCGATGATGACTATAATAATGGCTATAACAGCGATGGCTTTTACCCATACAGCGACGGTTCTGAAACGGAACCCTCCATAACAGACGACGGCACCGAATATTCAGGGTCAGATTTCAGTGACGAATCTGACTCGGATGAAGCAACCGAGGATTTAGAAACGGACGAAACTCCAATGGAGAAATACGTCAAAATTAACTTGACAATAAAGAAGCGACTGATTTGAGGGTATGCGGACTTTTCATCAAAGGACGATTCATCAAGGGACTGTTCATCAAGAACTATTAATCAAGGGACTATTCATCAAGAGACTATTCATCAAAGGACTATTCATCAAGAGGACGGTTCATCATAAGGACGGTTAATCTAAAGTCTATTCATCAAGAGGACTATTCATCAAATTTTGAAGTCAATATCAACAACCTTTATCAGTATATAACCAAGATATTTTCAGCGTAAAGTAATTTGATGTATTTTTAAAAGACAAATCTTCAACTTTAATAAAATAAATTTTAAACATATCAGTAATTTAAAAAAAATAGTGATGGCAACCAGGGTTGTTAAGAGCGGTACTATTGGCGGGCAAGATCGTTGATGGCAGCGCCGCTACATTTTTTAGCTGTTCACGACGCTATTCGCAACTGCTACTTTCATTCAAAAATAAAATAGGTTTTTATATCAATAAAATGATTTCCAATGTATTAAGTTTTCATTTGAAGTATGCATGAAATCTGAGTCTGGTTGATTTATAGACGAGCGTAAACGTCTCTTTGAAATGTGTAACCTTTCGTGACCTTGCTAAAGCGAGCGTGTGCGTCTCTTTGAAGTGTGGCAGAAGTGGTAGTTTTAGTGATGTTCTGAGGTTTATGGTATCTGGCTCTTTGAGTGTGTATATACTTACAGTTTGTACGAACAGTTGATGGCACTTTTTTTTAAACTTTTAATTCAATTGTCTTTTGCTCGTTTGATCTTAAGACCTTGACGTTATTTCTTGTCCAGTTGTTTTATTTACTGTATGTGACGAATAAAATTGTTGTACAATATTACAACCATGTCTTCTACAAACTTGTTGATTGCTCGAGGCATAAGTGTCTTTGAAGCGTTGCCCCTTGGTGTTAAACGACCGATGCCAGATATGACATAGCGTGCGGCGGGCATGCGTGATACTTTGAAGTGTTTGTGGCCTTTGGTGAATGTGTACATATACGGTTTACGAAAACAGTCAAATTTAGTTTTTCTGGTGCTGTCACCGGGAGCGGGAAAGCGATCGGATCGGTAAGGCAGCCGGGAGCGGGAAAAGAGAGCGACAGGGAGCGTAAGAGCAAGCGAGCAAAAAAAAAAACCCCAGGCTACGACGGTTGCCCTGCTAGTTATTATTATTATTATTATTAAATGTAAATTTATAATGCGCTTTTTTTAAAAAGTCACAAAAGCGCGTCGCGTCAAATCATAAATTTAGGAATAAAGTTCGGTCTTAAGCAGCTTCCTGAAACCGCCGAGGTCCAAAGCTGGATTCCTCAGGTCAGCAGATAGGCTGTTCCAAGCAACTGGACCAGCAGTAGAGAATCCGCGCCTGCCGAGAGTCGTTGTCTTTGACGATGGAACGAACAAGTCGCCAGCCGCCGCCGATCGAAGGTGGGACCGACCAGCAAGCGTTGAGATCGGTACACACAATTGCTGCAGGTAGACCGGAGCCGTGTGGTGGAGGCACTTGTATACCATCAGACCCAACTTGAACTGAATTCTCTGCGGGAAAGGAAGCCAGTGAAGTTGCGTCCGCATGAGATCTGATACGGGAGACCAGGCGGGCAGCTGAAGAACAAGACGAGCGGCTGCTCGGAGAATGGATTGGAGCCTGTTGATTTGAAACTGTCTAAGTCCGGCCATGACACCATTACAGTAATCAAGCCGGCTGTGCACGAGTGCTCTGATGAGTGAATGGGCGGAGTCCGTGGTGAGGCTACGGCGGATGACGCGCAGTTGACGGAGATGATAGAAGCATGAACGAGTAAGATGAGAGATGTGTGCTTCCATAGACAAGCTACTGTCGACCATCACGCCAAGATTACGAACACAAGTGGAGGGCCTGACTGAGACACCAGCGATGACCAGATCCCCCTTCGGACAGAAGCTGAGTCGACCAAGCGAGCCCAACCAGATCACTTCGGTCTTAGAAGGATTGAGTTGCAAGCGATTGCTCGCCATCCAAGTGCCAATCTCGCTGATACATGCAGACATCCTAGGGACCAGATCGGAACACGACGCTGGCGGGGAGTGATCGTAAATCTGCAGGTCGTCAGCATAAGAATGGACAGAAAACCGATGTTTCGTGGCAATATGTAGGACGTCCGCTGAATAGAGAAGAAACAACAGCGGGCCCAGAACGGATCCCTGCGGGACGCCACACAGGACAGAGGTAGGCGTGGACAAAACACCTCCGGAGCGGATGCAGTGGGACCGATCAGACAAATAGGAACGAAACCATTCGAGGACGACGTCTCCGAAACCATACGAGAAATGGAGCCTGTTGACCAAAATTTGATGGTCAACAGTGTCGAAAGCAGCGGAGAGGTCCAGAAGTCCCAGTAGCGTGATCCGACCCGAATCAGCCGCAGCGTAAATATCAGACAGTACC